>JAAFCE010009126.1:6055189-6097702 GCA_013389805.1 Trigoniulus corallinus
AAAAAAACATATAATTTTTATATTTGAGGCATGCACCTATGCAGTTTATGCAAGTGGTTCCGTCTATAAACACAATATAAAAGTAAATTATGGTTTACAGTTGCGTGACACGGTTGAGAACTTTGCGGGGCTGCTTCTGGTCGCTGTTTTTTTTATAATTCCTTGAGTGACCAACACAACCCTTTCTTCTTTTTTTACGTATATAAGAGAGACTAGAACTTTTTTGCATAAGCAAAAAGAAAGAAAAGACTGCATTGTGTAATACCCGTTTTGAATGGATATAAGAAATTGGTTTTTGTGAGGCTTTGAAGCGGAATCAAATTTATCATTTGACCATTTTATTTTGTATTCTTAGGAGAATGGACATTTCCTTGAATGTCGTAAGAGGCAACTAAAAGGGGTTGTGGTGGCTATTCTGTCAGCAACCAGCTGTCTCTGGCTGTTCATCCATGAATTTCCGGTGCCTTTCTGCTTCACTTTTACCTTTCTCCTTCCGCTATCCTGGTTTTACTTCGAAATTTTCCAACTCTCAGGTATCCTGACCTTGCCATAGTCAGTCCGTAAAAGGGTTAAGTGAAGAAAAGAAGATGAAGTTTACAATTTTTGTGAATTTCATTCAGTGGTCATCATGATTGAGGTGTGCGTTGCAAATAAAAGAACCCCCATTCTACGCCGAGTAAAAGTATGGATCAGCAAAATTCCAAAGTACAGCAGCGTGTCCACCCCAATTATCGTTGTTGCATGCAGTAGTCACGACGGAAGGGTAAGGCCACTAGGGTGCCATCGGTAAGAGGGAGCGGCAAATTGCTTTGGACACACCAGTTCTCGTCTGATCCTTGCAGTTAAGCAACGCAACCCCAGTTAGTACTGACATGAGTGGCCGCTTGGGAAAATTGGGTACCACTAGTATCCCAAAATCGTCGCATTAGTGTAGTGTCTTGGGCTCTAATGACCTTGTAGTTGAAGGGCCCTAAAACACCAACAAACAAACAAACAAGCCATCGGTGAGAGTGGCGCAGGGACTTCACACACCCTTCAAACCGGCTATGGATGGTAGTTCAGTGGACGAGACAAAGAGCGATAGGATGGGACGGGACGGTTTCAATAGCCAGTTCTAAAAATGGATCTGTAATTCAAATACTTAATAGGCGACTGCTCGTCTTTGGCGTGACTTGTTCTTGTCTGATTTAGAGAGGGGTAGACGGAGCCCATGAGTGTTTACGTCGTTTACGTTGGTTTTCTGCCTGGGTTGGGTACTGCCCATGATTTTTTTCCCTCTTTGTTTCCCCGAATTAGATAAGATGACAGACGCAGCCCGACTAGTTTTTTTATGTGGCGCTGTAATTTTTAAATTATGGATTAAGAAAAAATAGCCTCTTTAAATTTTAATGCAGTAGATGATGTCCAGTTTTTATACGCTGTATCTGCACGTGTTCACAACATGGCGACATCTCCAAAATATTAAGTAATTGTTGTTGTTAATGGGACGGACAAGTTCATTGTGAAATTGCGTGATGATGACCTTGAAATATTATTATTGCCTTGATTACTTCAAAAAAATATTAAGTTAATAAAAAAGAATGTGTGATGAATTTAGTAATGAGATAATGCTTAGTAGTTATTGGTCAGAATTAGACTATCTAATGTAGTGGTGGCGATCCCATAATTGTTTATATTAAGAGTGGGTGCTGGACATTGTTGTGGATCTTTTGACCAGTGAGATTGGAGACAATAATAAGATTGTGATTGAATTAATCGAAATTGCCGTGGTAGTGTCGCTCTATTTTTAAATGGCCCCTATAAATTAATGAAGAGGGACGAAATTGTTCATCAACAGAGACTACAGGGTGCCTTTTTCAGGATGGACACTCCCTACAGATAATAGGTTTCGCCTAACGTGTTGTTTAGCTAGCTCCTAGATTCGAGTTCGAGGCTGATTGTAATAAGTTTTCTTTTTTTTTTGTTGTCCACTGCATTACTGTAACGGAGCCCGCCTCGGTGGCGCAGTGGACTCGCTAGTTCTAGATTCGATACTGGATCGAGATAGGTTGGCTTCTTTCGGGCGAGAGAGAGGCCCCGAGTGCGCCTTCTTGCGGATGAGAAGTAAAACCGAGGTCCTGTGTGGTGCACGATGGAATGTGGTGTACAGCGTCGGTATGGTAGACCGACGATAAATAGGCATAGGGGTTGCAGCATTGGTTGGCACCGGGTGTGGAAAAGCATTGTCCAATATATTGCCCTTGTGTCCGTTCAGAAGGACAAGATAGGTACCCGACCCTGCCATAGGCGGGAAAAGGGTCAGGAGTTTCTTTGCACTACATTACTGTAACGAAGTGCACCTTTTCTAACTTGATAGAGAGAGGAGTTAACTGAATTTAAAGCACTGATGTACTATGTTGGTGGGTTCAGGATCTTTAGGGGAGGGGGGTCGTCCCGCTACTCCCACGCTAAGGTTGATGTGTAGCCTTAGCAACAGTAACAAACCGATGTTAAATAATGTACGATGCGGATAAATGTTTGATAGCTGCTGAGGTGGAATGAGGATTGTGTTATTATTGTTGTTGTTGTTATCGAGTGTGTCGAATTAGTTTTTAATAAATTAAGACATGACGCATAACCAAGCAGAGGTGGACATAGGTGGACATAAAGGGCGAGCGTCCTGACGACGTTGAGGGTGGCACTAGAGGTTCTAATTAAACTGTTGATATCCTCGTTAGTTAACGCCAGTAGTTTACTAGTAGTAGGTGTTTTTGTAGTGCAATGGTGGTGGTACGGGTTTGACCCTGACCGCGACCAGCTGATGGACGCTTTCAGGCCATCGTTGACCCTCCCTTCCCTATTATGTATGTTTGACCACCTATCGCTTTGGGCATCTAGGAACTCTACTTTTGGAGACGATAAATAACCGCGAAGGGCTAAGAGTCAAGGTTGACGCTAGTCCCGGACCGTTGAGTATATTACTTGAAGCTAGGCGTTTTGTTGTGCCCTTAGGACTTTACTTGCTATTAGGGTGAGCCTGGATCGCTCCTCGATCGTGTCCATTCGGGAATTGGGTAACGTCGTGCCCAAGACACCGGTCGGTGTTGTTGTCACCATTGTATTTCTTTGTCTATCTGCAAAATAGCCGGGTGTAGGAGGTCCCTCAACTCCCTTGATATCGGTAAATTAATTTAAGGAATAGAAAGGCTGACGTTAAATATACAAAATTTACGCTGGACGAAGGGGTTTCTATCTCTCTTACCCAAGAGACACATCACGTTTCGACCAGGATTGAACCTGCCATTATGACCTCGATAGTCGGGAGCGGCTTATTGCGTTAGACAAACCAGCTTTCGTCTGATCACTGAACTTAAGCAACGCAACTCCAGCTAGTACTAACATGGGTGGCCGCTTGGGGAAACGGGGTACTGTTAATGCCCAAAAATCGTCGCATTAGCGTAGTGTTTGTCCAGTCTCTGCACCAGAGCTATGCAGTGGACGGAGCTCTAATGACCTTGTAGTTGAAGAGCCCTAAAACACCAGCAAGACAAACCAAAATCTCGGTGGTCAAACATGCTCTGGGGGAGGGGATGATGAATATTTTGGTGGATCCACACTCGTGACTTTATTGTTGCTACCATTTTTGTTGTTTTACTAATGATGTTTAAGGAATTATTTTTAATTGTGTGCACGACACACCCTGTACAATTAATCCAGGTGTGAATTAATCGGATTTATAGCATAGCAACGGTGCGAATTTGTTGACTAAGGTGTGAGGCTGTTTTTTTGGTCCTCTTATAAATTGATTGCATTTTACTGCTGCTATTTATTACACTCTGACATCATCGATTGGTGATTGTCTTCTCCTTGCCCCCCCCCCCTTCCTTTGTCCTATAGCAGAATAAATTCTCACTTTCCTTTCAATTTCAATTTAAAATAACTTGAGATGACCACTAGTGGTGGTCGCACACAATTAAGTAACATTAGTAATTTTGATCTCGTACTTATTTAAGATTAAGGCCAGGGGTGAATGGGGTGTGCTGAAACTGTAACTCGATCGTGCCATATTTTAACATGTAATTTAATACATCATTCGAAAAGTACATAATCGATTATTTTACCTACTTTCACTCTTTAACTAGGAGGTATTGAATGACAGTAATTTTAAAAAAATAATAATAATAATTAAAGATATTCAGGTGTAATTAAAAATTGACTGGCATGCAAATGATCCGAGTTCAATCCCCTTCCCAGCTATTGGTGCTATTTTTTTTTTAGGCTTCTTCAAGAACTGATGTCACCCGCCTCGGTGGCGTAGAGAATAGCGTGCTCGGCTACTGCGTCAATGGTGGCAGGTTCGATACTGGATCGAGGTGGGTTGGTTTCTTTCGGGCGAAACTGAGAGAGGCCCCGAGTACGCCTACCGTCGGATACGAAGTTAAGCCGTGACTCCGTGTGGTGTACTACGTCATTTGCACTTCGAAGAACCCTCTCGGGATAAAAGCAACTCATAACCCTTTTCCCGCCTATGGCAGGGTCGGGTACCCATTTGTCCCTCTGAATGAACTCAGGGTGGTATATATTGGTCATAGTTTTTTCTGCAGCCGGTTGCCGGTCAAAGCTGCACCCCTACGCTTATTTATCGTCGGTCTAGTGTTCGTTGGGGAATGCTACCGACGCCAGGGGGGGCGAGCTCCTACACCTGGAAATTTTGCCTCATCTACCAGTTGCGTAGTAGAGAGGGCTCTTTTACGAGCAAGTGCCATCGTACACCCACACGGGACCTCGGTTTTACTTCTCATCCAAAAGAAGGCACACTCGCGGCTTCTCTCTCGCCCGAACGAAGCCGACCCACCACGGTCCAGTATCGAACCTAGAATCCTCTCGGGATAGATGAGGCAAAATTCCCAGGTGTAGGAGCTCCGCAGAGTGCAACTTAGGTCGGCAGTCGGCTGCGTAAAAATACCGTTCAACAGATGGCGCATGTGTCCCTCTAGAGCAGGGTTGTTTAACATGAGGCCCATGAAGGCTTGTAATGCGGTCCGCGGTCGGCCGACAAAAAAGGAACAAAATTGTCTGACAATTCATCAACACCAGGTTCAAAAGCCTTCATTAAAATGGTGAGTTATATGCTTTTCACGTCCTGTGGCCCGCAATCTGTTCTTGGAGCAGCCGAGTGGCCCACAATACGAGAAAGGTTGAACAACCCTGCTCTAGAGGGACAAGGCGGAAAAAGGGTTGGTAGTTGCTTTGCTTTCTTCAAGAACTGTGGTTAAAATTGTGAAATAAATAGACTTTTTCTGATAAGACTCACGTTTAAAAATAAAATTAACGTTTGGACGAAGCCACCGCCGCACCCCCGCCCACCCCAGCACCCACTCACCCCCGTTTCCTACCTAGATACCTACCTGCTAAGAAATACTATATTTGTAATTATCGATCGTCAATAATAGGCTTAATTATCATTTGCATGATTACCCATTTAGTCCTCTTTTGTTGCGAAAAAAAAAAATCAATATTTTCTGAATTTAATTCTTATTAGTAATTAGTGGACGTTTTAACGACGGATTTCATTTAGGTCATTTTTTTTTTTAAATTACAAAGTGGTCAGTTTTCCTTCTTTGCTAACTCGATTTGATAGAGCGCCCTCTACCTGCCAAGTGTCAACTCAGTATGGGCCAGATGTCGGTTTCTGTTTGTTTCGTTGGTGTTTTAGGGCCCTTCAACTACAATGGTCATTAGAGCCCCGTCTGCTGCGTAGTTTCATCGTAGAGTGTGCGCAGACACTACGCTGTTACGACGATTTGGGGTATTTATAGCAATACCCAGTGCTCCCAAGCGGTCATTTTTTCCGCGATGTCCCCCACTTCCAGGCTACCTCTAATATACTCATCCCTAACTATCAGCTCTCGACACCCCGCTCATTTACCTTGTAGTTGAAGGGCCCTAAAACCACCAACGAACTATCCTTTTTTTTTGTTCGTTCTTTGGTGTTAGAGTCCTTCGACTACAAGGTCATTACTGGATTAGTTTTGTGGGTTGGGGAGTAAGCCAGGCAGCCATAACAGAATGAACCCTTAGGAGGCTGCCCGCGGGAGATGAGGAGGAAGCTGAAAGGACAAAGGAGAGGGTTAATTCGCAACACCCAACGTTCTTTACCTACCACCCTTGTTGGTATTGACGTGGGCTTGCGCTGCTTAACTTCAGTGATCTCACGGGAACTGGTGTGTCCAACACAACTTGGCTGCACCAACGCAACTTGGCTGCACAACGCAACTTGGCTGCATTAGAGCCCCGTCCATTGCGTAGTTCTAATGCAGAGACTGCACAGACACTACACTAATGCGACGATTTTTGGGTATTAGCAGTACCCAGTTTTCCCAAGCGGCCACCCATGTCAGTGCTAGCTGGGGTTGCGCTACTTAACTTCAGTGATCAGACGAGAGAACTGGTGTGTCCAACGTGGTATCCCAAATGGAGCAAGAATAGGTGGGAACAGGGTTAGTGATGATGATGATGATGATGATGATCTATAAGTGAGAAGTGAAGGATAATAATAATAACATAAAGTTTTAAGTCAGAGAAAAATTTTCTTACAAAAGGTGGAAATGGTCCATTTTTGCTGTTGTTTTCTGGTCAAACGGTTTTAATAATAGAAGGATGATGAAAATGGTCAGTGGTCAGTGAAAATAGTGTGTGTGTGTGAAAGAGAGGGGGGGGGGGGACGACAGAGAGACAAAAAAGAGGGGGGGGGAGGAGTTAACCGAAAAAAAAAAAGAGAGAAACAGATGCAATTGTTGAAGAATAAAACCATCAACAAAAGACTACCGAGCGCAAATTGAACAAATTGCCACACTGTTGTAGTCAGTAATTCTCCTTGCAATGGCCCAAATAAAAAAAAAAGATGAAGAAAAAGATATATATAAAAAAAGAAACCTAATAACGATGATGGTAGAGAGAAAGGAGAAGAAAAAAGGCGAGGTGAGATCGTTTTTCAAGAAACTGACTAACAATGTGGGAAGAAAACTGAGAGACATGATAAGAATAAGATGAAGATCAAGATGAAACTGATTTGACAGGTTTTGGGTACTGTTCGATAACGACAACTCATTATTTACCCCCTTCTCTCTCCCTCTCCCTCCGCCATCCATGTTTTACTGTAAGGGAATGTCCGGAGAGAGGAGGGTGGGGGGCGACTCCGAGGAGAAAAGAGATGAGAGTTAAGAAACTAGAGCGACTGCACAGTGAGGTGACCTCTTTTCTAACCCCAATTTCTCATTGTCTTACTCGAAATTAACGAAATGACTGCTGTCACGTTCTAAGTTAAGATTCGTTCACAATTTACGTCCAATTATTTCAAATGATATATAAAAAAAAGCAACTTCTAACCCTTTTCTCGCCTATGGCAGGGTCGGGTACCCATCTTGTCCCTCTGAATGGACACAGGGCGATATATTGGTCATAGTTTTTTCTGCAGCCGGTTGCCGGCCAAAGCTGCACCCCTACGCTTATTTATCGTCGGTCTAGTGTTCGTTGGGGAGTTCTACCGACGCCAGGGAAGGGGGGGGGCGAGCTCCTACACCTGGAAATTTTGTCTCATCTACCCGTTGCGTAGTAGAGAGGGTTCTTTGACGTGCAAGTGCCGTCGTACACCCACACGAGACCTCGGTTTTACTTCTCATCCGAAAGAAGGCACACTGGCGGCCTCTCTCTCGCTCGAAAGAAGCCGACCCACCTTGGTCAACTATCGAACCTAGAACTACTGACGCAGTTGCCGAGTGTGCCAACCACCACGCCACCGCAGCGGGTATTTATTTCAAATGATATATACAGTAAATATGAATGACCCCCTGTAATAATGTCATTTGCCGTTTCTTCCTTGGGACATTTAAATTTGTTTGTTGGTGTTTTAGGGCCCTTCAACTACAAAGGTCATTAGAGCCCCGTCCACAGCATAGTTCTTATGCAGAGACTGCACAGACACTACACTAATGTGACGATTTTTGGGTAATAGCAGTACCCAGTTTTCCCAAGCGGTCACCCATGTCAGTACTAGCTGGGGTTGCCCTGCTTAACTTCAGTGATCAGACGAGAACTGGTGTGTCCAACGCAGTTCGCCGCTCCCCGGGGACATTTAAAGGATGAGTCGGTTGTAGGAGGAGGAAGAGGGGCGAACTTGTATACCTGTGAATTTTATTTGAAGTAGGTGGCATCGTGAAAACCACTTGATAGAACATCAGCTTTAAACGATTTCAAGGGAAGTCTCCAGTGCGCCTTTCGTCCCCGAATGGGAAGTCAAACCGATGTCCCACACGTGGAGGAGGTATATGGTTCACCACTGCATTAACCTTCAGCAGTGCGGAGGTCGACGCTCAATAATCCAATTTAAAAAAAAAAAAAAAGGACATTAGTCCAGCTCAGGAGCGATCTCGCCGTTACATACTATATTTAGGGAAGAAACGTATACAACAGGCATGTCAATTTGGTTGGTTCGAAGTTGGTAAAAGAAAAAAAAATCGACAAAATTTCCAGGTGTAAGAACATGCCACTTTTTCCTCGTCGTCGTCCTCCACCTTTTTCGCTCTTTTCTCCTCTTCCTTACAGGACATTGGCAAATAGTCTTCAGAACTGTAAGACTGGCGATAAATAACACCATACAGTTGCATAAACAAACAAATCCAAGGTTAATGATGTGTGTGCGCTTCGGAACCCTCTTTGGAGCTCTAGCTGTCCATGGGGCACCCATTCGGCACACTGCCACTACCACCACCATCACCACATATTCCGCCTTGTCTCCTTTTCCCCCTACACTTCTGCCCCATCTCTCTACCCAATCTACAACCTATCTTCACATATTGAACCTAATAACTCTTTCATCACATGGTCCTACCACCTGTGAGGTACTCTCCCAAAAACGTACTAATTCCTTATCCTACCTTTCTTTGTCACTCATCGTATTCAAGACGAATGTTTTTTTGCATTGAAATTTCTTTACTGTTTGTCAATTGCTGCTCGTCACTGGTTGATCGATTAACATTGTTTTTTTCTTTTGCCAGAGATTGATCAGGTGTTGACAACAATATTCAAGTTTAATGTTCGTGTACATGTCTTAAGATTTCACATGGCGGTATTTTTGTTGTTGATGATATGATTTCGCAATAATGAACTGTGCGAGAAAAAAAAATCAGGAGAAAACAGGAGTAATTTTAAAAGATGAAATGAATGGTAGAAATTGGCTCGACGTCGTAACCCTTTTCCCCCCACCACCACCTTCTAGCCCCATTTTTGGAGCTGTTTGTTCCCTTCACCTGTTTTCATATGCTATATTTACTCGTCCAACAGACATGAAACCTATTCACGATGTTGGCTTGAATTTGCTAAAAAAGAACCCAGTTTAGTTTTTTAAGGTTATACAGGCAGTATATCAAAGAGGGGAGAGAGAGAGAGACAGAGACGACTAAAAAATTTTGGGAAGTGATGTGTTTTCGTCTTACGGTATCTCAACCTTAAAACTATCCCTGAACCATAATTTCTGAAATGAAGAAAATATCATAAGAAATGTCTGGTTAAAACTGGAGGGGGATAAGTTAAAAAAAAAACAATATATATTTTTTAAAAGAATCTAAACGTGTCATAAACAGTAAAGCAATTCCCGCCTATGGCAGAGTCGGGTACCCATCTTGTCCCTCTGACTAGACACAAGAGCGATATATTGGACATTGTTTTTCCGCAGCCTGTTGCCGACCAAAGCTGCAACTCCTATCCTTATTTATCGTCGGTTTACTATTCGTCGGAACATTCCACCGACGCCAGGGGGGGGGCGAGCTCCTACACCTGGAAATTTTGCCTCATTTACCCATTTTATAGTAGAGAAGGTACTTTTACGTGCAAATACCATCGTACGGCACACGGGACCTCATCCGACGGGGGCTCATCCGAAAGAAGGCATACTCGGGACGTTTTACTTCATAGTTAATCTTCATTTTTTTTTTATTCCATACTGGAGCTACTGCTCGACTACTGCGTCGTTGGTTCCAGGTTCGATCCTGAATCGAGGTGGGTTGACTTTTTTTCGGGCGAGAGAGACAGGCCCCCAGTGCGCCTTCTGTCGGATAGGAAGTAAAACCGTGGTGGCCCCATGTGATGTGTACGAAGTCAGTTGCACTTAAAAGAACCCTCTCTTCTATGCAACGAGTAGATCAGGCAAAATTCCCAGGTGTAGGAGTTCGCCCCCCCCCCGGTGTCGGTGGAGTGCCCCACCGAATCAGAATAACCTGACGATAAATAAGCATAGGAGTTGCAGCATTACGTTGGTAGCCGACTGCGTAAAATGCCGTCCAATAGATCGCCCATGTGCTTTAGTTGGTCAGAGATGGGTGCCCGACCCTCCAAAAAGGCGGTTGGTTGTTTTTGTGTGTTATTATGGGATCTAAGGCTGAGTTGAGTATATATATAGCAGCAGCACTTCACCACTGTTCTTCAATTGGTTCGGATTTCAAACCCAACAAGAAATCTAGGGAAGTGAGCTTCGGATATCTCTTACTTCCGTTTAGATGTTTTTGTTTTGTTGGTGTTTTAGGGCTCTTAAACTACAAGGTTATTAGAACTCTGTCCACTGCGTAGTTCTAATGCAGAAACTGCACTGACACTACACTAATGCGACGATTTTCGGGTATTAGCGGTACCCAGTTTTCCCAAGCAACCACCCATGTTAGTACTAGCAGGAGTCGCGTTGCTTAACCTCAGTGATCAGACGAGAACTGGTGTGTCCAACGTAATACAGCCGCCCCCCTTCCGTTTAGAGGGGGTGCCGCTCTAGCCTACCCATCTACTTCATTGGACATCACATACTACTAATGAATTAACTGTACCTACCACTCGTAGGTCTTCTGTATTTCTACAAATAAAAAATGACGAGTCCTGCCTCACCTGTTTGCTCATTTCGTCCCACACGTGGATGGCATACATTTATACGAATTTGCTGTCAATACGAGAATGAATTTTTAATGTGTGTTTAAGCATAACATAATAACTATAAAATTTCAAATTCTCACCAGCACTGTCAATGAAGTCCCATAATATGAAAGAAAGAGGGAAGCACTTGTACTTGCCCTCATGCCACCTCAGCTGTACTCATAAATAATCCACTTCATCGATAGGGTAGTAGGTTTGATACTCATCATCAATCTGGAATCAAAAATTTGAAGGGTTTCTTTGTATCCCCCCTCCCTTAATCGCTAAGAGGATTAATTAATGTCGATGAATCTGTAACTTTTGGTTGCAACTATTGGTTTCATTTTGGTCGTCGTATTTAGCCGCTGAGATGTTTGTGTCTTCAGTTCATCCCTTTTCTGAATTTTATGTTTTTTTTTCTTCTTCTTCCTCCGAGGGTTAGTACAGCGTCTTTATTCTGGATGCGGCCAGGTAGGGGCTAGATTTCTGGGGAGCGTTTGACTGCATCTAAAAATACTTCTCTCGTTTTCTCGCACACTTTCCCACAGTCTAAATCAGGATAACACTAGTTGTGAGGAGAAGAGGAGACTTTTTTTTGCCTCTCTCCCTCCCTACACACAAGTCTTATCTCTCACTTGGTATCCCTGAAATTTTTCTTTCCACCTTCTTGACCCCCGTTGTCATTATCATTCTTTCTTCTCATCATCATCTTCATCATCTCGAAACTGGGTTTTCCTCTTCCTTTTATTTTTGCTATCATCATCATCGTCGTCGTCTCTTTGCTCATTTTCGTCAAAGAGGAGCAAAAGCAACATCTTCATCAAGTTTTTTAAAAACTTTCTTCTCGGTTAAAATATTTTCTCAACTAAAAGCTCGTGTTTTCCCCCCCTGTTATACTTTGGGTGTGTGTAGATGTGTTTTTAAGACGTTGGTGTTATATATCTTAGTTGGAAACTTGAAATAATGATGCAAGACAACCAACGAGATTCGGTTTCGGTTTAGTTTTTGGTGTTGTTATCGTTGTCGTCCATATATCCTCGTCATCATCATCATCACCACCATCATCATTTCTCGATTTCTTAACGTATTCGTCGGACATTTCAGTCTTGTCATCTTAAATCGTCTTGATCCTTAAGGAAAGGAGCGGAAGAGGAAGTTTGTCCCTTGTTTTTACCATCTTGTTTATTGTTTTGAACATACTAGTGGCTGTGTTTGTGTGGTTATTATTATTTTTGTTTTAAACTTCTGCAGTCCTCGTTATTATCTTTCTTATTTTGTGGCTTTTACTGTCCATTGTTTACTTATCTTAGATACTCGCTGCTTACCTACTTATTATATAAGGATACACTGATTGAAGAGATTTTTCTTAGCTTATATTTGCGTCTTCTCTTGTGTGAGGAATTTTTTTGAGTGTGTCTTATGTCCGATAGTGAAGATGATGACTCTTTTCCTCGCCGTGTGCTTCCCACGCCGGCGCCTGATGATAATTTCGGGTGGTATTGTAAGTAAATCTTGATGTGCTATTGCTTTTGTTACTGTTGTTGTAATTCTTTTTCTTTTGTTTACGACTTTAACGTCTTAGAATTGCCGTTGTTGTTCTATTGTAGGAAGTAACACTTTTATTTCATTACTGACGCCTATGAGGTTTCTTATATTTTGTTAGAAATGATGACGGTGAGTGCGAGTTAGAAACCTTCCCGAAATAACCAAAGAAGTTACCTACCTACCTGATCATCTTCCCGTCTCTCTACACTCTCTTTAACCTTTCCTGCAGGAGTCCCGACAACCCTAGGAATGGATTGATTTGTATAAGAATCCCAGCAGGATTTTTTACTATTTTAGGTCCATTCCCCGGGATTTCTTAAGGTTACTAACTTAGCTTTTCGTTCTTGTTACTATACATGGATTCCAATCAATATAACATTTCAGACATCTCTTTTTATATCTCTTCATATACCGGTAATCATTTTGAACTTGAAGAAGTTTAGTTTATCAATGATGAATTTCGAACAAATCGAATAGAGAACGTTCGAATAATCGAATTCGAACGACGCACGTTCTAGAATTCAGCGGAAATGGTGCGCTACTCGAGTACAGCACGTGCATTATTTCTTTTTCTGATTGAAGCTATGGTGGTGTGCAAATAGAACACGTCGCCATTTTTGGTGACATTATTATACGCGTGGTATTCAACATTTATGTTATCCCCCTCTATGTTGGTTATTCAATGTCCTGTGGAAATTGTGCCGTCTTCTCCCCTACATAACTAAATACCTACATTTTTTCCCCATTATATCAATGATTTTATTGAGCAATATAACAATGAAGTGAAGTGAAAAGAAGAGGAGGTCAATGCGGTCGTGTTTTATATAACTTGTTGGTTGAATTTGTTTCATTTTGTTGAGTAATGCTATTAGATTCCTTGTTGAATAATAATTTTTTTCTTCCGTTCTCCTTCTGCTCTCTCTCCAGCTGAACAATAATAACAAAACAGCAGTAACAAAAGGGGGAGACAAAAATTGACTGTTGAAAATTTAGTCAGATTATTTCTTAGCAACTCATTTTGCATCTCAACTCTTAAAATATTTTGAGTGGTGGCTTTAGTGTTTTTTTTTCTAAATGTAGCTATAACTCTCAATTTCTCATCTTATCCACTCTCCTCTCTATTCAAACACGCGCTCTCACTTACATACACAACATCCCGCGTGTAGTTGGTATGAAATATACAATTGTCTTCAATGTCTGCCTTTTGTATCTTTTCTGTTGTTCTGTGTGTGCGTCATTATTGATCAGCAACCAAAAATGGTGGCTGTCATGTGGAATAAATTTCAAGAGTAAGTTACATACTTGATATTAAACTTGAAACTCCAAGTGTTATTTTATTCATCCTAAACAAAAGGATTGGATTGGAGACTGTGTGTGTGTGAGAGAGAGAAGAATAGGAGGGATCTTTCTCTTTTCTGAAAGCGGATGATGAGGATAAGGTGGAAAGGGGGGCGAACTTGTAGAAAGAAGATATGCATATGAAAATGAATCTTTTAAAGTTAGACGTGAAAATGACGTGAAATGAGTTTATTGTTGGCATGCCTATATAGGTGCTGTGCAGAGAGTATGCACTAGATCCTTGCTCGATTTTTTTCAAAACTATAGGAGGAGGGGTTTTTTGAATAAATAATTGGATTATTTATGGCATACTAGCGTGGAAGTTGATGTTATTATTTGTGTGTTGGAGAAGAGATTAGAGAATCTGGAATGTTGAATGATATCATCCTAACCTCCATCTATCTCTATAGGTTGACTGGTGCTACTGCTGTGTCATGTGTACGTCAGGCATCTTGTGAAGTCCTCATTTTTTAACTTGACATATGCACATCTTACACAGATGGTACCAAAAAGACATCCACCTACACATATGCTACTATTTTTGTTCTTAGTCCAGGTTTTTATACGACTTCCTTTGTAGATATATATGTCGATGGTGCTGCCAATCTTATACTTTTCTTCCTCGCTCTTCATTGTCCAACCACTGACCCATTCAAGTCTACTTTCCGAATCGGAGGAGACGAAAGGTGTGCAAGATGTCACTCATTATTGGGCATAAAAGAACCCTTGTTGCATGTAACGTGTAGGGTAGGCAAAATCCTCAGGTGTAGGAACTCGCTCTCTAAAGTCAGTAAAAGAGATTTTTCACAAACTTGAACTGCACTGACTATAAATAAACAGGAGTTTTGTCATTAGGTTGCGTCAGAATACCTGACAAATTGGTATCTGAGCCTGCTATCATAGACACGAACAGAATTTTGGAGTTAAACAGGTGAAACAGTTGTTTCCGGTTGATAGATTTGAATTTCGTCTGACCTTACAGGTGACCTGAATACCATCTCGGTGGCGCAGTGGGTAGCGTGCACGGTAACTGCGTCAGTGGTTCTAGGTTCGATACTGAACCAAGGTGGGTTGGCTTCTTTTGGGCGAGAGAGAGGCTCCGAGTGCGCCTTTCTTCGGATGAGAACTAAAACCGAGGTCCCGTGTGGTGTACGATGGCATTTACACGTAAAAGAGCTAGCTATTATGACTCGGGTAGATGAGGCAAAATTTCCAGATGTAGGAACTCGCCCCTTGGCGTCGGTGGGATGCCCCAACTAGCAGTAGACTGACGATAAGTAAGGATATGGGTGGCCACTTTGGTCGGCAACCGGCTGCGGAAGAACACTGTCCAATATATCACCCTTGTGTCCAGTCATAGAGACAAGATGGGTATCCGACTCTGCCATAGGCGGGAAAAAAGGTTAGAATTGTTTTTGCTTACGGGTGACCTGAGTTCATCTCTTCCAACAGTGGATAACTGAAGTTCCTTAAAGGGTTGGTGTTTATTATGTTAATCAGGTACACCTTTCTATGCCCTAAAGGTTTATGAAGCACTTGAGTGGGACTCCAATTCGACCGTGCCTAAAGTTTGTTAGAAATGCATGGATTTTATTATTAGTAAAAATTACGATAATAAAATTTCGGATGATCAATTTATTCTGGGTTCGGAATGGGGCTGTACAGGATAATAGCGCCTTGGGCTTGATGTGCTCAATGTATGTATTGCCCTCCCCACTCTCGGCCTTTCGTACTCCTCTCCTCGGTTTTTCATTGATTCTGACGTGATTTATTTATGCCCTTCTCACCATCTTCGTTTTTTTTTCGGTGGTCACCATTTGCATTATTTAGCGTAGCAGGAGGTGAAATCATGAATTTTCATTAAATTGTCTTGCGTAGTTTATGGAAATGTAATTTGTGGGCCAAAAAAATTTTTTTAAACTTTGTATATGTCAGTGATGTTGCCTTTAATACATCTTCGTCTCTTTTTGTATAAGTAAGTGTAGCTTTTTATGCAAACTAAATTCTCTGGAGAATTTCTTGTGACTAGAGAGGCAAAAGAAGAGCTGCCTTGCTACGGGGGGAACTTCTCTCATTTTTTTTTTTGTATTTTGGACCACTTTCACTACCTTTTTGTCGTCCTTTTCATTTTCTTCCTCCTATTGCACTTTTTTAACTGTTGCCAAATACCATTGAGGGTTCCTAGAACAAGTTCCTGAGTAAATTATTTTCTCTCTGTCTCTTTCTCTCTCTCTCCTCTGTACCTCAACCCTGTCTTTTTCTTTCTTATAACTGTCGCTGCACTAAATTTGAACGGCATACTTTGAATATAGTGTCGCAAAGAAGGGAAGTTGAAAAAAATGGTTACCTCACTCTTGAATTGAGGCCATACCAACCTCTTTATAGAGTCTACTAAGAATTCCTGTAGGAGCCATCTAAGTTGCTCCAAATGGTCTCATAGCGGCCAGACCTAGAAATAAGTAGAGTACGGTAACATCTAATGTATTCATGACTAGAATAGGCTAAAAAAGAGGTTGAAGAAACTTTATACTAATATATTCATAAACTAAATACGGTCTCAAATGCTTGTGTGCCATTGGAGAGAACTAGAAAAGTAGGTTCTTGACTACGCCCAGGTGTCCGGTATGCAACACACATATACACAGTGCAGCAGATATAAGAGCATTGTTGTCAACGTATCTGCCTTCTATCTTTATATGTACACAAAAATATGTCTGTTTAATTTAGTAGTATTTTATTCATATAGGTTTTTTTTCAAAAAAAAATTGCTGTTGATCTGGTTCGACTTTTTCTTTAAATTTTGCCGTGTGTTGTATATGTGGCATTTTTTCTTTTAGCATCCTTCTGCCTCCTTGTCTTCTCCACACTTTTTCATCTTCCTTCCCAACATCCCTCGAGATGTTCTTTTTTTTGAATTCGACCAATCATATTGATGATAGAAAGAAGAGAACGTGGAGTAATTATTGAAGGTGGCTGTGACGTCATCGGAACATTTAATGACACGTTCGTTCTCTATCAATCCCCCCTTTTCTGTTCTATTTTTTACCTTTCATCCCTTCGTTCAGGTTTGCTCTTGAACTCGACCATTGGTAATAGAAAAATGCTGCTGACGAGAACAAGGGAGGAATAGTCGATGACGTCATTGAACTAGCAGCCACTGGGATCTAAGTTTGATGTACTTCCTTGGTGGTGAGGAGGATAATGAGGGACAAGTAAGGGGGAAATGAGGGAGGGGGTTCCCCCCTTTCTTTAATACAGGCAGTCACCCACTAATTTCTTACTCATTTTTCTTTCTCCCCATGTCTTACATCCTCCCTTTACCACCTTTTTTTTTTTTTTACCTCCACGTTCCCATCACTCGCCTTATTTCATCTTCACCCACTTCCACACTACACTCTCTGACACTCTTGTCTGAAAGAGGCTATATCCAGCGTGGATCCTGGATCTTGGAAAGGCGAGAGGCTTGTCGATCGATTGGTGGTTACTATTTTTAACTGTGCTCTCGTTACTTTTTTTTCTCCTATATATATAAACGTGTGTAGTGGCTGCTGCTTCTGCTCTTGCCGCCGCCGCTGCTGCAGGCTGGCGGCTGCTGCTGTTGGCAAATCTAGCCTTTCTTCCCCGCCCAAGTGTTAACAGACAGGTGAAGGTTGCTGGAAGATACCATTTTCAGCCAATTTATCTGATATCAAAATCCTGAAAAAAAAAACCATGGATGACTACCAGGAGAAGAAGGTGGCGTAAGGCGATAAACTAAAAAGGTGGCGTTGATGGATTTTTTATATCGTTTGGAAAGACAACAGAGAGGTGAAAAGGTGCCTAGATTTTTTTGGGTTAGTTAAATGGGTTTGCGCACTGGGTGTCGGACTAATGACTAAAACACTTACCATTGTCTTCTGGACCCTAGCTCGAAACCGTTGAACACATTATTTCATGATAGGAGTTTTGTTGTACCCTCAGGCCTGGAACGTTTTTTGATCCATCATTTCTTTTGGCGCTATGTCCTTGACATATTGGGAGATCATGTCCCAAGCGTCCCCTCTCCCTCCTCTTCCAGAAGGTGTAAGGCAGTGTTCCTCAACCTTTTTACACTCACAGCCCGGGAAAAATAGGGGAAATATTTCGCCGACCGGCATCACATCCCACAGACCGGTAGCACAGGCATGGACAACGTTTCCTAGTTTGGGGGTCATTGTGGGTGGTGAAGGGCCAACTAGGGAATGGTTTATCGCAATAGTGTTAGTGGCTTCACTCTGATCACTGACTATAGCAGATCAGGGACGCGGATCTAATCAAGTTGAAGGCCTGAGGTTGAGGTTGCCGATATGTGGTTTAGCAGTATAGCCGGATGAAAGCATTTCGCGGACCGGTTATAATTGCTTGCAGACTAGCGCCGGCCCGCGGACCACAGGTTGAAGACCACTGGTATAGGGAGCCAAGTGACCCAGTCCGCCTCCAGCTCAGTGTGTCGAGTGTTCCATCTGCCACAGGCGAAGAACATTCTGCCCCACCTCTGTGCAGGGAGCTGCAAATTGCGTTGGAAACAGAGACGTAACGAGGGGGGGGGGGGGCAAGGAGGACAGATTTCCCGGGCGCAGAAGACAGGGAGTGCAAAAATGCGATTCGCATTAAGTTTAGAGGGCGCAGATTTCGGTCTTCGTCCCCGGGCGCAGAATACCCTCGGAACGCCACTGGTTGGACATACCAGTTCTCGTGTGTTCACTGAAGTTAAACAGCGCAACCCTAGCTAGTACTGACATGGGTGGTCGCTTGGGAAAACTGGGTACTGCTAATACCCAAAAATCGTCGCATTAGTGTAATGTCTGTGCAGTCTCTGCAAAAGAACTATGCTGTGGACGAGGCTCTAATGACCTTGTAGTTGAAGAGCCCTAAAACACCAACAAACAACAGCAACCTCTGGACAGAATGGGCACTCCGCAGAATTCGCATTGGTGTGCAGTGCCTGCGTGATCATAGTGGTGATGAAATGAAGGTGAATGGATAAATAGCTCATTTTAGGAGTCGAATCCCGTATTAGATTAGAAGGGTAGGACGCCCCATCCTGGTAACTATTCTGTGTTGTAGCAATATTAAGAAGAGAGTTCAGGAAAGGAGTCAGTAGTACAGTACCTACTTTGAAAAACATGTCGCTCAGCTTTTTTTCTTGTATCTTAGCCAGTTTCTATGCTAGATTTTGGTTCAAGATGAGATATCAGAGGGGGAAAAATGAAGTTGTAGGTGCACAGTGGTGAAGGTTACTGGTGATGCTGAAAATGATACATCTTTTGAAGATGATGAGATGAGCAACAGCACCACCGCACTATATATATATTGAGCCATTGAGAGAAGGGCTTGTTTTTTTTTTGTGAAGAGAAAGAAAGAAAGAACATTCCCGGTTTTGAACCCAAATAACACTATCCATTAACTTTTTTCGAATTGTGGTTAAGAGATGGTAGGAGAGGGAGAAAATGAGACAGAGTGGAAAGGGAGTAGATTTCAGCCTGGAGCCCATGGTGCAATTTCTTTTTTTTTCTCTCTCATATTTCATTTATATGTATGGTTGACGTCTGAAGTGGTTTTGGAGTTGACTCAAGTTCTTATTTGGTAGTTTGTGCTCTTTTCATCCAAGTGTAGTGGAATCTGGGGAGGAAATTGAACTCTCTCCAACATCTCTCCATCAACAGCATCATATATATTCACTTTCCAGTTGAAATTCCTAATCCAACTGTCCATCTCACTAGCTTAATTGGTAACAGATTTGTCTGAGTTTATGTTATACAGGTTCGTATCTGATTGTGATTAATAACATTTTTTTTTGGTTAGAAAGAACGAAGATATCTCATATACCCACCTTTCGTCTCGAATTGGGAGTAACTACTGACGGTACTTCAGTACATTGATTGAGTTTATAATGCTGTTGCTGAACGTAACTAACCCCCTTCCTACTTGAAACATAAATGTGTGGACCGGTATTATTTCCAGGTTAAGGTCGGCAAATTATGTTCAGAGACGTCTTTAAATAACTAGATTTAAGCATAGTCTATGCCGCAGTCCTGTCATGGTTGCTAATTGTTGTTTGCCGGTTTCACAATCGTGTTATCTTCCTTGTGTGTTTAATGAACCTCGTGAGTTGATACATACACGATCATATGACATACTGATTATGTTCAAAGAACAGTTTTGATATAAATATTACGCGATAATATGACTTTTGACCCCTGTTAACACACTTTAAATAAACACTGACGAAACGTTTAGGGTTAAACCGCTGGCTTCTAATGTTCTACTGTAATAGGTTGTTCAACTGCTGAAAAACAGTTAATCGATTCAAGTATTATTTAATCCCTAAAAAAGTCGACATTTCCTTTGCTTTTACTAAGATATTTCTTATAGATACGTAATTTATAATCTAACATCGGCGTCTGGTTTATAAGCCTAAATTTTCTTCATTTTCGAACTTTGCAAAATGTTCTAATTACTAATGTGGGCATTCGACAATTATGGCGCTCTATTTCACCGCTTCGTCCAGTGGCGGCATTGTCGTCAATGTTGTCACCATTCAAATTTCATTTGGTGATGAAACACACTCCTTGAGCTTAAAGTACACTACGTCAAATTCATCCCTGGCTGAGGTCGTCGTTTATCTCTGATAAAATTGCGCTTTCTGCTTTTGTGTTAGTGTACGATATCGTCTACCTGTCCACGAACCCTGAACATCCGGATGGTATATATCAGAAAGTTAAATATAAATGGAATTATGTTAAAGTACTATAAGGGCGTTCAACTGTTCAAGAAGGTGATGAGGCTACTAGTTACCATAATTTCTGCTAACGTCTGTTTGCTTTGCTGGTTTAGTTCTACTTGAAGGTCATTAATATGACGCCTGAAAATCTATACTATATTCTTCTTTCCGTGTACAAAGAGGTGGTGGGCTCTTTTATGAGCAATGTCATAATGTCACCCATTCAAAGGAAGGTGCACTGAGGACTTCCCTCTCGCCTGCTCGAACTCACCTATATCAAAGCTGTGGTCATGTGCTACCAGACTGACCACTACCTTCGATACTTTGATATTGAACTGATCTCTTCAACTTAGCATCCGCTGGTTCGACTCTAGCCTATGTCAGTGTAAGATTTTGTTGGAGGAATGGATTATGTACGAATGCGCACCTACTTTAGGGCATAATCCTCTGAAAGGTTTAATGTAAAACAGCTCTCTGACGTCGCGAAATGCTCATAACCTGTAATGTGTTACATTATATTGAACCAGAAAGAAACTGAATGTAGAACGGTTGTGCACTGAAGTTGTACATGCGATAGTTAATTCCTGGAAAAAGTGACGTAGTTGTAAAGTTATTGATGGCAGACGTTGTCAGTTGCAGTTGAATGCTTGAAATTTCTCATGCCCTCCTCAGTCTCTGATCATGATGCTTAAAACATCTACAGTGGCCTCGGAAAGTAATTTTACACCCATGAAACTGCCACTAATTCAAAAAATATGAAATTCTAAACTGGTACAGAAAAAGATAATTTAAAGTTGTTCGCCTACAAGTGCTTAATACAAGACAAAAACGCTCAATAGTGAAGCAAGCCAAAATTAGACCTTTTACAAGTGCCCAGGAAATGGTCAGTCGTTTGTTTTAGGGCCCTTCAACTACATGGTCATTAGAGCCCTTCAGCTACATGGTCATTAGAGCCCCATCCACAGCATAGTACTTATGCAGAGACTGCACAGAGACTCCACTAATGCAACGATTTTTGGGTAATAGCAGTACCCAGTTTTCCCAAGTGGCCACCCATGTTAGTACTAGCTGGGGTTAGCTTCACTGATCAGATGAGAACTGGTGTCCAGTGCAATATGCCGCTCTGCTGGGAAATAGTAGATATGATCGCTAGTACTTCCCAACAACAAGTGAGTAGAAGTACCATAACGTATGTCCTGCATGAATCCCCCTTTTTTTGGCCAAGGAGCAAGAAAAAAGTCTTACGTGAGTGCAGCTAACAGACAAAAGAAAAGACTTGACTTTGTGAAAGCCTATGTTAATAAACCAATGGAATTTTGGGAAAGTGTCTTGTTTACAGATAAAAACAAGTTTACAATTTTTGGGGGTGATGGTAGGAGATGTGTGGTGCAAAAAATGAAGAACTCGGGCAACGAAATGTAGCAGTCACAGTGAAGTATGGAGGAGGAAGTGTGATGTGTATCCTCAAAAGGGAGGGCAATCCTGCATTTATTCAAGGTACTACGACTGCATGCATTAGTATGCTTCATTTGAGGCAAAGTGTGGAAAATGTAGGCATTAAGGACACACTGTTTCCAACAAGACAATGATCTTAAACACAAAGCACTAAATACTCGTGAAGGGTTGTTATACAATGTTCCAGGCAGCTAGTAACACCACCACAATCTCCTGATATTAATATTATAAAGAATGTGTAGCATCAGTTATGATGTGCAAGTGAGAAAACAAAATTACTGGCAAAAAGTGTTTGCATTTTCAAGTTTTTGCAATTATAACAAATGCATGTGTTAATTTCAAAATAAAATTTATATCATATGATTAAACATTTCAAAACTTGTAATTATCTTTTTCTCCACGTTTCTGAGTCTGATATGTTTTGAATTATAGCCTCTTTGTGGGTGTGCAAATACTTTCTGGGGCTACTGTATATACAGTATATGTATGTTGATTGACAAGGTTGAGCTTAGAAAAAGTATGAATAGGTGTCTAGATGTCTATGTTGCTACACCGCAACTGACGTCACTTCCCATTAAAATATAGATTGGGTGTCAGCAGTTTATTGATGTAGATAAATAGGAACGGTGGAGAGAATGAAGACTGATACAAAAGTTACATAGAATATGTCGATAAATAGTAACTTTCTGTATGTCTCAATGGTGATGGCGATCATCTCATATTTCTATGGCTAGTTATGTATGAAAAGGAAGGGGAGAAGGTGAGAGAGGGAGCAAGGGAATAGCCTACCCTCTGGTCAGCTTTATTATATTTTTAGCGTTGGTTTGCTTCAAACGTTTGTTGCATCTCTTTTTCAACTTTTATAAACTGAACTGAGTAAGCATTCCAGATGATCACCAATATAGTAGTTGGGGGAGGAGGCTGTCTTACGTTGGACACGGGAGCGGCGAGTTGCGTTGGACACACCAGTTCTCGTCTGATCACTGAAGTTAAGCAGCGCAAGCCCAGTTAGTACTGACATGGGTGTTCGCTCGGGAAAGCTGGGTACTGCAAATACCCAATAATCGTCGCATTAGTGTAGTGTCTGTGCAGTCTATGCATTAGAACTATGCAGTGGACGGGTCTCTAATGACCTTGTAATTGACGGGACCTTAAACTCCAACAAACAACAACAACTACGTTGGACACACACCAGTTCTCGTCAGGCCACTGAAAGTTAAGCAATGCAACCAGTGCCTGATTTAGATATTAAGAGGCCCTAGACTATTTCAATTTTGAGGTCCTTTTCTCAAGTTTTGAAGCCCCGCTAAATGTTGAGGCCCTAGGCTTCAGCCTACTTAACCTAGTGGTAAATCCGGCACTGAACGCAACCCTGCGTTTTCGCGCAGTGGACAGGGTATCATTGTAGTTGAAGGGCCCTAAAACACCAACAAATCAAACCTACATAGCAGAGATTGGTTCTTGGTGAGTGGAGAAAGTTCCCCTCACCTTGAAGGGCGTGAAGGCTCGTTTAGCCCGTCTCAGGAGTGTGGGTCGGCAAATTTGTATAATTAACATTCCTTCACCCCTCTCCCTCTCCCCCAGAAATAGATAGGCGGTGTAAATACCATATGTGATTAAGTAGGTGCATTCTTCGAGAATTGAACTCAGATCCACATACCAACAGGAAATCCAGTAGTTTCTTTATTGTGCAGTGTCGGTCATTCACTCATTTCTGAAGGCTATTTACTGATACAGATGAGGGAGACTGGAAAGGCTGCTTATGTACGCGTGTGGTTTCCGCCTAGAAAAGGGCCCTTTTGCATGAATTGGTGATGTTTTTTTACGTCTGATAATCGATTAACCATTTTCCCTACAATTTTTAGTTACTATTAACGCGAATTCGTGATGACAGGCTGGGCTTTGACCGACAAGGGTGACATCGTCCTCCTCATCCACCTCCTCCTCCTCTTCCTGGAAACCATAAAAAAAAAATAAAGGACAGGTAAACCACCCTTAAATCAAATAAATTGAGCTAAATCCAAATTCATATTGTTTGAAAAGAAACCGCTGACAGGATTTGGCTCATGATGGTGGGGTCAATCCTGTGGTGCACCGCAGACGAAAGTTTACTAATTGCCTTGATCGACCAAAGTGCTACACATCGCCTCTTATCTGTTCTCCTTTCCTCGTTGCCAGTTCTATAGCAAAATCCGACAAGAAAAAGAAGTAAATCGTAACGTTTGAGTGAAAAATCGATTTTTGCTCATATTGGTTCAGTAGTTTCCTGGATGCCGAGATATCACTTTTTTCATGAGGTTACATGTATATAAGTATTACTTTTATTACCATTTTATTAATGTATTCCCCGGAATGAAATAATCGATTGAGAAACTGGGAACAAAGGAAAGTGGAAAAAAGAAAGAAGGGCATGTTTTGCTACAGGACAGATATGATGGAGTTTACATGTTTGGTGGTAGTAATGCTCTGTACTAGATCAGGCAATTAAGTGGAGCCTGAAGCACGGATTTGGCTCCTTATATTCGTCTACATGATCATCATACTTGCTGGCTGTACCTAGTTTCAGTTTTCAGCGTACACCCACACACACCTGAGATAGGGAGAGAGACAAGGTCCTCCTCTCAAGTAATGGACTTAACAAGCTCCCCCACTCATGTACCGCAGCATTCGCATCTCGGCTATTTGCATTCTATTGACGTGGCTCTTCCTCACTGCCCAACACTCTGATCCATATAACATAGCGGACCTAACCACTACCCTGTAAAACTTCCCTTTCAACTTGATTGGGACCTTCCTATCACACAGGACTCGCCTGTCTCCAACCATCCCCATTGATTCTATGGGTCACATCCGAACCTATCTCCCCATTGGTTTGGAACGTTGATCCTAAGTATTTTACTTCTTACACCTTTTTTTCACCAGTTCGCCCATAGAGAGTACGTCACCATTATTTTCCTGTCCTTTCCAATTGAAGGCTAAAGACTCTTCTTCCTGTTTATCTTGAGCCCTCCCTTTCCTATCGCTGCTCCCATATCATTTAGGCCTTTCTCTACTTGTTCTCTGGAGTCACTAAGTTTCCCTACATCGTCTGAGAATACCATGCACTGAGGGGCTCATTCTCCTACTACCGTCTGCATCTTGCCCTTCACCAGAATGAAAAGGTATGGACTTAGTGCTGAACCTTGGTGAACTCCAACCTTAACTGGGAAACCTCCAGTATTTTCCCAAGTTCTTACCCTGGCTATGGAACCATCATACATATCCTGCATCCTTTTTCAACCGCCCCCCCCCTCTTTTTTTTATTTGTAATACCTCCGTGTGGAACACTATCATAAGTCTTCTCCAAATTGATGAAGACTGCATGCAGATTTTTCTCTGCTGCCCTGTGTTTTTCTATCATCTGCCTGAGAATGAAAATTGGTTCCATTGTGGACCTGCTTGGCATGAACCCAAACTGATTTCCCCTTACAGTAGTTCTATCAAGGAGGCGACATTCCATTACTCTCCCAGAGCTTCATAGGGCCAGAGGTGGTACCCCAGAGCACCTCCTGGAAATGTATTTTTAAATATACTGTATATGGAGTGTATTTATTATTTTTCTTGAATCCATTAGGGGCGTGTGTTGTATATTTACGGCGCTTCGATTTAAGATCAATCATAATAAACAGAAATAAAGAATGTTGGAGTATTCCAAATGAAGTACATACAAAAGGTGATTGGGGGCGCTGTTGTTTTAATGGAACACGAAAAGTCAACAAATTTGCCTAAGGTGGGGCATTTTTCCTTGCGAAATGGAGAGGGGAAAGAAAGACGAGGAGCTAGGATATCTGGTAACCACCGCTACCACTTTTCATCGCGGTTGTTTGTTTTCTCCCTTTCGGGTTTTTAATGCTGTTAGCCTAGCAACATGCAAAAAAATATGAAAATGAACCCAGCAATTCGATTATAACGTTTGATAATAGAAATTAGTGTTATATAAGGTTCCATCTACCTCTCGAGCTCTCCCCTCTCTCTCGTCTTTTTTCTTGTCCTTGTTGGCCCCTAGAGCGATTGCCCTTGCGACTCATCAAGAGAAGTAAAGAGCAAGGAAGCAGGCCTAGAGGTGGGTCTTTGACGTCACTAAATTACATTTTCAAACCTTACTACATGCAGGCTTCTTATGGCATTATGTGTAAGATTGTATTTTTCTGTATGTGATGCGTTTGGCTGTGGCAGAGTTTGAAGAGTATTAACAAAGAATTCAATTCCAAGAGAAGGATTTGAGAAGAATGGGTCATTAATTTCGCTCGTAAAGCTGGAGTAAAAGACCTGTGGAGAGTGGGGAGAGAAAGAGACGACTGTAAGGAGTTCTTAGGAATATGTCCTGGTAAGGGGAGTAGTCAGGAAACGGGGACGAAGGGAAATGAAGACAACTGTCGTTACGTTTACATAAAAGAAGTCCCATCAAGGTCCGCCTCAGTCATCCCTTGCCATCTCTGTACCTGAGAGAACCGGAAGGTGGAAGAGGGTGCAAGTTTGTCCCACTGTAATAAAGATTAGTTAAAGGTACATGGCTCACGCCCATTGCTTACATCTCGACACTTTAAATATTACTTTAGTTTCTGAATGAGTGAGTAAATTCATTTTATCGTTAGGTAGATCCGTCTCTAGCAAATAGGACTTGTGGTCCTTTTATTAGATTCTTTCTTCCTCTTGCCCCATTTCGGAATTATCCCCTCCCCTTTCCTTGCTGCCTCGTTGTTAAATGTAATGCCTTTTTTCCCCCCATCACAACTTTGATAACCTAAATTGTATTGGTGGCCCCATCGTCATTTATTTAGTAGCATACTTGACGCTTGAATGGATAGTGCGCGAGTTCGATCCCGACTAAGACGGTGATGATGTTGTTTCTTTAGTTTTGACCTGAAGAGCAGTCCACCCAGCACAGTGTAACTACTGGATCGCTTCTGACCTTGGTCTCCAGTTTCCCCCTCGCCCCCCAAACCTAAATATAAAAATACACGAAGCTGTTCGTAGTTCAAAAATAACCTTGGAAGAATTTTAATGGTTGTTTATTTGTTATGTAATATCGGCGCCTTTCAGGTCTGAAGGAACTCTGTGGGCGCTAGGGTGCTTTCGGAAATTTTTGTCACCGATCTAGTGCACTTTATTACGTTGATCACACCAGATTACCTACCATCTTTACTTTTTATGTAGAAAGGGTTATTTTATGTGTAGCGATGACATTGCACGTAACAGGCAAGACAGGCCCACCATATTCCCCTCTTTCTTATTCGGAGCAGGAGGCATTGGACTTAGAAACTAGCCACCTTCATCAGGATTGAAGCTGTGAGCCATAAACCTTATGAAGTTAAGCATGATACCAATTGTTCTGCGGCGAAGGGTTAAAGTATTTGGAGTGAAACTTGACCCCCCCCCCTTTCCTTCTAGTAAATGCCCTTAGTAGTAAAAGAGGTAGACGATGAATGAACCATCCTGCAAATAGACCATAACTTAATCGCCGTATGGTTTCATAAATTGTTCTTGTAAATACAGGAGACCGGAAATATGTATCATGTAAGAACTTTACTGCATTTTTGGCCATTTTTATGAGGTTTTTTTAGTCTTATCGATAAAAACAGGCAACATGTGCTCTCAGTAACTCCCTGTTAATTCGTAGGGATCCACTACTCACCTCTTTCTGTGTTTGAGAGCTACCTGTAGCCCGAGAGTTCTTTAGATTTTAAGGCGTACAATAGCACGTCTATTAGCTCCACAGTGCAAATATCCAGTGTCCATTGTCGTCCACTCACCCTTTAAGTTGATGGTGAAGCTCTATTTATGACCACAAAAACATAAGTTTTATCACCAATAATTTATAATATCATGCCATTGTTTTCTAATATCTATCAACGACCCAGTTGTGGGAGGGTACACTTTACCGAAAATAAAGCACTTAAAAGGAATTGTATGTGTGGGTGTTGATAGTGTGAGTTTCATAATGCACCTATCGTTCTTCTTCAGCATCTGTGTAACTAATGTTGTTATTACTCCAAACACATTAACTTCTATTGTCCTGTGAAGAAATGACATTTGTTGTTGTGGGGGCAGTGGTTCTAGGTTCGATACTGGATCGAGGTGGGTTGGCTTCTTTCGTTTGTTGGTGTTTTAGGGCCCTTCAACTACAAGGTCATTAGAGCCCCGTCCACAGCGTAGTTCTGATGCAGAGACTGCACAGACACTACACTAATGCGACGATTTTTGGATACTAGCGGTACCCAGTTTTCCCAAGCTGCGACCCATTTCAGTACTAACTAGGGTTGTGTTGCTTAACTTCAGTGATCAGACGAGAGCTGGTATGTCCAACGCAATCTGCCGCCCACTTGGCTTCCTTCAGTCGAGAGAGGTCTATCAGATGGGCAGTAAAGCCGCGGCCTCGTGTGGTGTGTACGATGTCACTACTGCTGCACGGAAAAGAACCCTCTCTACTATGCAACGAGTAGATCAGCAAAATTCCCAGGTGTATAGGAGCTCGCCTCTTGGCTGAGGTCGCGGCGGGTGGAGGAAAAGTGTCCCAACAGACAGTAGGCTGACGATAAAGGTGCATAGGGGTTATAGCTTAGGTTGGCATTTCGTTCGTTCGTTAGTGTTTTAGGGCTCTTCAACTACAAGGTCATTAGAGCCCCGTCCACTGCCTAGTTTTAATGCAGAGACTGCACAGACACTACGCTGATGCGACAATTTTTGGGTATTAGCGGTACCCAGTTTTCCCAAACAGCCACCCATGTCAGTACTAGCTGGGGTCGCGTTGCTTCACTTCAGTGATCATACGAGAGCTGGCTTGTCCAACGCAATTAGCCGTCCCCGTTAGGTCGGCAGCTAGCTACTTAAAAATACCGTCCTCACCGATCGCTCGTGTGTCCAGAAGGGCAAAAAAATGGATGCCTAGTCCTGCCATAGGAGGGAAATGGGTTAGTAGGTGCTTTTGTCGCGGTGGACACTGTCGATAGTGTAATACAATAGACCTACCGTGTAATTGTGGATTAGAGATCAGCGTTTTTTACCGGTTTAAAAAAAATTTAAGATTCTTATGTAAGACACGTTATGACTAAGGCCTTTGAGAATCCTCTTTTCTGTAGAATAAGGTGCACAGATCCAATAGATCAGAAAATTTCAAGGTGTTGGAGCATCTCTTATTGAATTATATGCGATTCAGAAGCAAAAAACCAGACTGCATTAACAACAATTTCAAGCAGCTCTTGATCTGACCTGTTATGTTTGGTTGGTTGATTATTGAGTTATTTTAACTCAGACCTATTGTACCTAGGGTGGCATTCAAGAAGGAAAAGAGGGGCCGCAAGACGGAGATAACTCCCCCTCCTCCTCCTCTACTCGCCACTTCTGCAGCTCAATTTGTTACGTACTGATTCATGATATGCAAGTTCGACCCTGGCTGAATTTTTCCTTCGTCCGTTAGTGTTTTAGGGCCCTTCAACTACAAGGTCATTAGAGCCCCGTCCACTGCGTAGTTCTAATGCACAGACTGCACAGGCACTACAGTAATGCGATGATTTTTGGGTATTAGCGGTTGTTGTTTGTTGGTGTTTTACGGCCCGTCAACTACAAGGTCATTAGAGCCCCGTCCACCGTGTAGTTCTGATGCAGGGACTGCACAGACACTACACTAATGCGACGATTTTTGGATACTAGCGGTACCCAGTTTTCCCAAGCGGCCACCCATGTCAGTACTAACTGGGGTTGCGTTGCTTAACTGCAGTGATCAGACGAGAACTGGTGTGTCCAATGCAACTTTCCGCTCGGTATTAGCGGTACTCAGTTTTTCCAAGTGGCCAAGTGGTCAGTACTAGCTGGGGTTGCGTTGTTAACATCGGTGATCAGTGTTAACATTGTGTCCAATGCAGTAAGCTCCTCCCGACTCTGGCGTTTCTAGTTGTTTCTATATTTCGGTTGAAATGCCCTTCCCGTCTGACTAATTTTCGCCCTAAATGCAGAAGTATGAAACCGTTGTGTAACCTGCGCTTAAAAGGGCCCTCCCGTTTTTCCGCACGGAAAATGAAACATGATGCCCCAAGTATTGGTGATAGCACATTCCGATTTGTATTATTCGTTCAATATTTTATATCCTGTGCTATATTTATCGTTGTTTGATATTTTGGACTTGATTGAAGTTTTCCATTTTGATAAATTGGCACGCTTGAATTGATTTGTTAGTGATAGGAGAGTGTTGACCACCGTCTTTGCAAGGGAGTGGACCGAGTTGAAATGAGATTATATCTTCAGTATCCATCATCTCTCATATTTCTTGTCAGATGTCGTCATTTTATGTCCTATATATTTTTCTTTCTATCTAGAGATGTATTTCTTTTTTGAAGGATTGATCTGTGTTCGTAGTATTTCTGAATTTGTTTTTATGGTCGCATGCACGCGCGCTCACCAAAAGCAAAATAATATGCATAGATACACAAAAAGTGCTAACTTGGATCACAGTTCATTCGTCGTGGTCAGTTGACCGTCTAAAGAGATCCACCGCAGAATTTCACGGTTGATAACTTCACACGAAACAGGATTCCGTGGAGCAGCTACAGTAGTCAAGAAGATGTGCCGCAGGACCACGATCTATTTCTGTCCATCGTCCAGTCGAATAAATTATAAGAGGTGGACTAGAGCTCATCATCAGGAATCTAGAACTCATGCTTTAGGCTAGAGCTCATCATACCCTTATCCCATCTGTGACAGGGTCGGGTCTGCGGGGTCCCGTCTATTTCTTACTAGGTCCCTGTCCACCCCCACACACTACCATATCCTTTCAGACAACCTGCTCCCACGTCAGCTTCGGTCTCCCCCTGCCCCGGGTGCTTCCAACTACCTGCATTCCTGAAATGGACCTAACGAGCTCCTCCTCCCCTCTTCTCATTATGCTGTAGGTTAGAGCTCAACAACATAAATCTCTTAATCGTTATCCCCCTATACTGTAACCAGCTATGCGGGGCGCACTGCTTTCAAAATATCAATTTATTTATTCCGACAATACCTATGTGCGAATCTAATAATTTCATCATTCTGTGGATAGGCCTAACTTTCTTAGAATTGCCACCAGGTGGCCGTCAATCTGTTCCATCAGAGGCTTAAAGTTCTTTTGTTCTAATGTCATTTAAAAAAGTTGTGAGTTTGTCGTGCTTGGAGGTTTAATTCGGACTTATGCGGTATGATTTCCTCATAATCCTCTTTCCTGATTGAGTTTTTTTGCAGATATCCACATCATTCTGTCTTTCTCACACACACAAACGCATTTTTGTTAGTCAAGAAATTGAAGGGTTTAAGGAATAGCAAATGGCGGCTGGTTGTTGTGTTTGTCTTTGTCGGGGATAATGAAAGTTGACAGTCCTTATGTTACGGCTTAAACACATAATTTGACCATTTGGCATTGTCAGTGGTTTGAATAACTTTCCAGATTCTTCTTGAGATCTAACATCAGAACCGTAATCAATTTAATTTCATTGCATTTTCTGGACAGTTCAAAGGCGATTCTATTGATCTGATGGACTTTTAAGCTAGAAATCATAAAATGAATTTGGTCAACAGGATTTAATTTTCACATCAGGTATTTTTTTTTATCTCATCTCCTCTCGCTCTCTCCTTTGCTCACATTCTTATTCCGTGCTTAGACTTGAATTGTGATGGGTATATGACAAGCATTGTACGTACAGTATATGTGTACTTGAACCTTTTTCTTGAAGAATTGATTCTACTCAGTAGTAATGATAAAACGATTACATTCGTTTGCGTGTCCACTCCAGTTGAATCATTTCACTTGCAGACGTTGCATCTCCTCTCATCTCCCCACAAACTGACTGAAAGGGGGGGCACGTGCGGTTGCTTGCCCACGTTACGGTATGTACGTATCACGGTACTATGTAAGCTATCATAAAAAGTCACGCCCGGAAGTAGTATTACTTTTCTGCGGATTGGGAAACTAATCAGCTAATGTCCTTTTGAATTCCTCAAAGCTAATCTCGCTTTTCATATTCCTGTCATCAACGTTACTTGCCTTTAATGCTATCATTTCTGTAGGTATTTAACGGGCCACTCAACGTCTAACGTCATTAGGACTCAATTACTGTCTTTTTATTACATTCTTGGCGCTTTAATACTTCCATCCTTGGAGCATTTGCTGTGCTAGACTACCACCCATTTAGATATTGATCATGCTATATACTGCTTCACTTTATTGTTAATGATGAAAGCTAGTCTTTTATGTGCATGATACAAGGTGGAAGCTCCTCGGAAGTATTGGATGGATATCTCGCCTGTGATCTAATAATGGTGTGTTCGAAGAGTTTTTATTTTGTCATTTATATCATTGTTGGTTTTGTAAAACTAAAGACTGTTGTTAGTATGGCACATTGTGGTACTGTGCTTTTCTGTCGTTCGGCATTTCTATACACGTAAAATAGATCTTTTGACTACTGCATTTCAGATAAACAATGCCACAACTGATATTTAAATTGAAAGTACTGGTACTTTGTTTCCAGTGTTTTTTTTTTAACAGGTTTCTGTCTCGCATGCTTAGAATACTTTTGATTAATTTCACGTTTGCTGACTTTGATAAGGCGTGGTGGAATTGCCCTGTTACCTGGTTGAATTCTAGATTGTTCAACGTGAAAGATTTCGGTTAAGAGCGATTCATTAGCTGTCACCATGTTGATCCCAATGAATCCTTCATTTTATACCCTAGGTCAGTGGTTCTCAAAGCGTGTTCCGTGAAACAACTTCAAGTGTTCCGCAAAAAAATTTAATGCACAAATAAAGCCATGGAGAGATACTCTGATGTGACCCGCAGAATCAATGGGGGAGGGGGTGACTGAAGTGGAGACAGGCAAGCGGAGTCCTGTGTGATAGGAGGATCCCAATCTAGTTGAAAGGGAAGTTCTACAGGACAGTGGTTAGACCAGCTATGCGGATCAGAGTGCTGGGCAGTGAGGAAGAGCTACGCAAATAGAATGCGAGTAGCCGAGATACGAATGCTGTGGCACATGTGTGGCGTGTCGAGAGCTGATAGAATTAGGAATGGGCATATTAGAGGTAGCCTGGAGTGGTGGACATCGCAGAAAAAATGAGGGAGAACAGGCTGAGTTGGTATGGACACGTCATGAGAAGAAGGGAGGAGGAGCTCGTTAGGTCCTTGCCAGGAATGAAGGTGGTCAGTAGCACCTGGGGCAGGGGGAGACCGAAGCAGACGTAGGAACAGGTTGTCCGTAAGGATATGAGTGTGTAGGGTGGACGGGGAACTGGGGGAGAGATAGACGGGGGTGGAGGACTATAACCCGCAGACCCGAACCTTCCCCAGGCGGGATAAGGGATGATGATGATGTAGTAAGTACCAAGTGTAGAAAGTGTACAACCTGCTTTAAAGTTTATGTTGAATTGTAAGTGTTCCGCGCTAGTAAAATGTCAGTTTAGTGTTCCCTGACTTCAAAAAGATTGAGAACCACTGCCCTAGGTCAGTGCTGGCGAACCTTTTTTTGAAGACGGGTCACAATAACACGAAAAAAGAATCAAAAAGTTGTCCATGGGTCTGGAGCAAGCACTATTTAAATGTTATGAATAAAAAAATTATTATTAATAATGAATAAATTAGTTTATTAAAGTAGCAAATAGAAAACATCATCTTCATAATATGCGGGATCTGGCCCCCCAGGTCCCCGTTTACTCCACACACACACTATGAGACGATAAACTAGATATGATTCACGTTTGGGTCACTTAAAATTGCACGGTGAGTCGCAGGTTCGCCACCACTGCCCTAGATCATGTTCTACTAAACGCCTTAACAGGCTTGTGAGTCACCTTACTTATCTGTATGTATTATTAAACCGGATGAGGCAGGTCCTCAGGATGGATTCTCACCGAAATCATCGCCCCTGGATTTCATAACTCACTTTCTTTGAACCAAGAAGATGGGTAACATACTGGGGTGGAAAGCCTGGAAGATTTTCGTCAAAAAATGCTTATCTGCACTGGGCCGGAATATCCGTCCTCGGTATAAGTCTAGCGTTGAAAATCTGTGGGAAACTTAATAAGAGTAAAACCTGATCATAAGGAAAATCTTGTTTCAACTTAAGAAACTAAAAGAATTGCATTCTCCTCATTAAATTCGTGATGTATCTAAAATATAGTCAGTCTCTTGTGAGTCCGTTATGAACAGGTGTCATTTCGGATGGACATAATTACCAAATGGGCAGAGACAAATGTACTACGTAGTAGAAATTGATTCAGAATATATTTTTTTGCCTCTTCGTAAGGTGCAGTATCGTTAAAAATCTTTTAATTGTTGAGTGCTGTGTCTATATGCACAGTAGGAAGAGTGTGTTTTTTTGTGCTTTTAGAGTTGTGCGTATGTGTGTACTAGGACAATAGTGAAAGAGGTTTGTCATCAGTATGCCCCCCCATCCACCTCCTTTCACTTTCTTAACACAAGTACACTGTCTTTTTTCAGTCACCTTATGTGAATGTATGTGCTTGAGTGTGTAGTTTCTTCGTTTTGTCGTGAAATATATATAATCGCCGGCAGTTGTGTCTCTAATCCATTACCTATCACTACTATCCATATGAATGATGTTGGCTTTCGCTTGGGTGGTTACAATTCTTGCGTATGTACTTTGTCTCACTCGCTCTTTCCTTCTCTCCCTCACCCCATCTACAGGGACACTCCATAGACATGATACAGGGATGCCTGCTCCTCTTAAGAACTCATCAGCATTTGGGTTGGAAACTGCTGATAAGAGGTTTTGGTAAAGGGAAAACTAGAACTGATTACCCCAATGATGATGATGACGACGACGGGACGTATTATGCAGATATGGAGTTATGTACATTCGGTGTAACTCATTGGGTCACATTGTCTCTATCTATCTTCAGTTCTTGTTTTATGCCCGTTTGTATAGGCGGTACATGGTATACCTATCTGCGAGCTATCCTCTTTCTCTCCCCTGCCATCACCAAAAGTTATCTGGAGTAGAAGACTGAGGAGGAGGAGGAGACTGTGAGAAGTTATGACAATATCGTTTGCAGTTAGTTTTGTTGACGACTACTACTAACATCAAGTATCTAGTATCTTAGAATTGTTTCCTGCTTTAAATTTTAAGATGTTTTTCGGTTTCTTGTCTACATTTGTTACTACTTCTTTGCGTAACAAAAAACGGATTTTTTTTCACTTGTATTTCTAAAATAAAGCGTTAGCCTTGGGCTGAAGTCTCCTACCTACTTCACACCCACGCTCTTCAAGTTGCTTTCATCTTCTTCTTACTGATGTATGTGTAACATGCTTTGTAATTAACGTTGTTATATACTCCAATCAGGTTCTTTTAAGGACCTTTGCAGAACTCTGTTAATTTTTCGCATTCCTGCTGAAAGTTTTTTTTTTGCCTCGGAATCAATCTCAGGTTTGGATATTCAGCTCACATCAACCTCTCAACTCTGAAAGGGACTCTGTAAAGAGTTGGATGAGAGCCTGTGCCTGAACTAAAAATTGTTCCTTGTTGAAAAATAGGGTTTGGTAACATCTTCTACACACACGCCAGCCTTTTATATTAAAGCCCTATCCCTCGAAAGAAAGAGGAAAGGGCTTTGTCAAAGTCGGCCCTTGACCCTCATCTCTTGTTAAGGACGTTTTTCAGTTGAGTTCCTCCACTCGCCTCAAATGTGGCCCACCATCCAATAGTTTATGTAAGTGTGTATGACATGTACAGTTGTGGTTGCAGGTTCGATCCTGATAACAAGAGTGTTGTCATCTTTCGAGTTAGAGAGAAACCTCTGGTGTGCTTTCCGTCCTGGATGGGCTACCCGGAGTAAAATTTAATTTAGGAGTATATCTGCAAAATTTCTAGGTGCGGGAGTCTTCTGCCCTTTGGCGTCGGTAGTACCAATTATGGTGAGAATTGAACCCGGGTTATTTCTCTATTCACTAGGTGCAGGAAGTGTAGGAACTTTTCACCAATAAGTGATTCATGAGAACCTCGACCGAAGGACAGGTTTCATATTTTTGACCCCCAAACTAACATAATTAACTGTAGATAGCATCCAAATTCCTTTGAGGATAAAGGCTTCTGTGCCGCGGACATCAGTGTCCTATATAGAAGTTGTCTTCGTCCCTTTTGCATGGAGTTCAAATGGTGACCAGTTCTTTAGCTGGGAGTTGAACTCGGAGCACTGGCGGATTATTGGTTCAAGCCATCAGCCTTGGGGGACACGGATAGCACTAGGGTAAATATGGAGTTCTGGGGAGTGCTGTTACCTATCTGGAACAGGTGTGAGTGTGACGGGTATTAATAGTTGTCCATCCTTTTCTAACATTAATTCAATTCAGTATTTAATTTGCATTTAAATGTTGTTTTGTATTGTATTCGTCTCAGGTGTGTCGCACTTGTGCCACTGTAATCCATCCATCTATCCAACGTTGCTGCAGACACAAAACCCTTTATTTTGATGCATTTTACTTGAAGATTTTCTGGAAGAGATTTTTTTTTTGCCTGTGGAGCAAAGGGGCGGTTAGTTTTGCAGTAAGTGGAAGAGCATTCTATGTGAAATGTCTTAAAAGACTGGAGGGAAGGCGAAGGAGGAGGTAAGAAGAGAATAAGAGACAAGACGTTGGAAACAAATTGCATTTCCGGATATACTCTTTCTTTGTCTCTCTTTCTTTCTCTCTCTTTCTTTCTCTCTCCTGTAGTGCCAGTAATGGTAATTCTTTTACACCTTCTCTTTCTCTCTTTGTGTTGTTGGTGGTGGTGATGGTGGCGGCGGCGGCAACAGCAGCAGCAGCAGTAGCAGTGGCATCTTGTGTATACCGTAGATCCACAAGCGTTCCACGGTATTGGTTCCATGCCCTCGATAAGACCCATCCCTCTGTTTCATTGATCCATTTTCATTTAAGAAACATGAAAGTGCAGCGAGTAGTGGAGTTCTTAGGCGTTGCATTTCGCGAGAGGAGGAATGTAGTCACATGCACATACGCGCACACAGAGTTCAGGAGAAGAATGTGTTATGTGTGTGCGTAGTCAGAGAAATGTAATGGTAGCAGGCAGTTCTTTGCCCTCTTGTGTTTGGTTTTAATCCTTTTAGATCCCAAATTTGATGTTGATGTCTTATGGACTAATAGCAGCAGCAGCAGCAACAGACTTTTAGAAAGAGACACCGCAATAACATTTCCACTTTTGAAGATATTATTATTCATATTTAATGTTGTCCATTTGTGCTGATGTGACAGAGAGGGACAAAGATGTTGTGAGTTCCAAGTATTATTTGGATTACCCTCTGTAGACAAGGTTATGGTCCGTGTTGTTGGTGAAGACCCTGGTCTCTGTAACTTTATGGTTGTAACATTTCTGTTTGTCTTTATGTGGTCGTATTTTCGGTGACTGGGTGGTGGTGGTGGTGGTGGCCGTCGTCGTCATTGGTCATCATCATCATCATCTCTTTACTACCCTTTCAGTACTACTGTTGTTGTTGTCTCTTGGCCCTTGTTGTGCCGCTTTTGATATCGCGCTGTTTCTTCCAATTGTGCACATCAATTTCATCTCTTGCTTACTCTTGAAGCACATGCTGTTTGTCTCTCTCTTTCAAACATACACACACTCTCTCTCTCACTCTCCTGAAACGTTGACAACCGAACCTCTCACACTTGATATTAGTTGTGGACCGTTCTGCTGCATCTTGCCGTCATTTGGTGATCCGTTGCACACTTGCCATCGGTTGCCACGTTGGATCTGGATTGTATTCTCTCTCTCCTTCACTTTCTCTCCATGTAGTAGCAATGGTAGTTGTGTGTTAGTGGTGGTGTGGTGTCCGTTCGTGTTGGTGGTGGTCATCGTGGTGTGTGACAGTAGTAGTTTGGATTTGATAATCATAATAATCAACTTTAGTGCTACTGGTGGTGGTGGTGTTATCAGTGTTGTTGTCAGTGGTGGTAGTAATATAGTGATAGTGTGTATGTTGGTTAGCTTTGTGTTTGGGACCATTGCTAATCGTCGCCTGTCGTCATGGACTCTACTGCCTCTTGTTACTCTCCCCAGTCATCGTCATCAACTTCTGCTTTTTCTTTAACTGATTGTCCAGGATTAGATGTTGCCACACTTTGTATGTATGTCTTACTGTTTCGCACACATATACTTACTGCTGTCCTAAGGGAGGGGGTAGAAAGAGAGGGAAATGACTTCATTTCACTACTCGGGAATGGACGGACTAAAGACAGCAGGGGAAATGAGTTTTGGGGTAATTTGATGGTTGGAAGCACGCGATGTGTTAAATGTATGAACTTTTGTTATGTCTCTCTGGAGGTTATAAAGTAACTATTATGTCGAAGTCAATATTTTCAATTCTCTTATTTTATTACGGGGTCGTAATAGTTGTTAACCAAATAGCAGGTCAGGTAGTGTGAAGATGGGTTATATTTAATGGCTACTAACGTTCTATAATGAGGATTTTTTGTTCGGGAGGATTTTTCCCTATTTCAGTTAATACCTTGGAAGACGCGCGTGCTGAATTTCGAACATATTTTTTTGGTTCCTTTTCTATTTTTTCGTCTTCTATTCTTCACGTGTCGCGTTCTATTGTTTGTTGTGTTTTGTGTGTGTCTGTGTCGGTTGATGTTACTATTAATATTGTTGTTGTGGGTCGCTTATGAATCTATTCAGTTTTATTTTGAGCTGTCAACTCTGGTTGATGTTTTTCCTCTCTTTCCATTTTACGTTGATCGGATCTTGCTTTCATTGACGCCTTACTATAAATATCAAAGCATGCATTCTTCTTATAGCCGGATAGTTCGGTGCTCGCCCTAGTTTTCGAATACTTCATTCTTTTCATTGGACATAAAAAATGGCACCACTAAAAATATGAACGTAAACCTCTCACTCTCAATTTTTTTCTGGTTTCTCGTCAGGGTTTTTTTTTATGATTGCATATTTTGTTAAACACATAACATGAAAATGAAGACAACATTCGCATATGAATGCGCTACATTATCTGCTAAAATTGGCCATCATCGTTTTTGGTTGTCCGGTAAAGCATTTCAAGTGACTAAGGCAAAAAACGACGTTGTGATTTTATGGCATTAATTTAAAATTTGAAGCGTTAAAATGTGTTGAATGAACACACATTGTGAAACGACTTGGATTCAGTCTATAGAGGTTTGTTTGAATTGATGATGAGATTCCACACGTAACTCGTAAGCTGTCTTTGGTAGGCAACTGTGCGGTTTGATGTTGACTGACTGGCGTTTAGTTTGTTATTTGCCCTCCCCTCATCCCCCTACTCCCTTAGCAAATGTAGCTTTAAGACGTTTGAAAATTTTCAATCTTTTACAATTTAGACAGTCGATTAAATGTTCTTTTCTTTCTGTTCTGCCTACTTTATGTCGTTCAAAATGATTTTTATAAGTTTATATATATATAGGATAAGTGTAACACTAACATCTGACAAAAGAGAAGCTATTTTATATAATGTTCCTGGAGCCCTACTCTTTGAAGAAAATTTAATTATAATATTTTAATTCAGATGTTAGTTAGTCTTGAAGCGCAATTTAAGGCTGAAAGAAACCTCCTGATAATCAAATGTTAACTAGCTATATTGAGTGTTCAACGGCAAGAAAGAGAAAGTACAGTATTGAGTGTTGGTTGGTTGTTAAGCTGAGTTTTTCTTGCCAAGAATCCATTTCATTAAGATAATTTGAGATTAACACCAAGACCTTAGTATTTTCTTTAGTTTTTTACTTGTAGTTGTCCCATTTTCAAACTTGTTTAAATTTTGTACTTTTTTTCCTGACTTAAAGGTAATGCATACTAATAGACTGGATGATGATGATGTGTAAAGAACTTGTGATTTCATGAGAAATACTTCTTTTACTTGTTCATAGATTACTATGCTCATCACGAACCCCACTATATTTGTTAGTTGATTTACTTGTAGTAATGTAACACGAAAAGAGAGAGAGAAGGGACAAAAAAATGCATTACATTGCCTCCGTAATGCGCAATCTGAAGATTTTGTTGCTAGTATTTCCATCTTGTACTTGGACTACTACTACTAATACATCATTTCTCGTGGGGTATGTATGTATACCCTTAATTGGTTACCATTGGACATTGGGCATTTCTACAAACGTAACAGCGTGGCGCCACGCAAAAAAAAAAAAAGAACCCATTTGTTATTTTCAGAGATATTACAAGCAGTGGTTGAGCAACTATTGGCTCTACTAAAGGAGAGATGTAAGTTTTTACGTAAAGAGCAAAATAACAAAGATATAAGGTCGCCAAGAAGAAGTTTTAAGACTAAGCGATGGTCTCCCAATTTAATTTGTACTGTTTTATTACCACTATAAAAGTTCTTTTTGATTTTTGTTGGTAGTGAATGAGAAGACAGACATTTGGGATATTTCTTTATCTTTATGCCAAATCTTCTGTAGGAGGTTTATATATTGCATGAATTGTAAGTAATTTTTGTAATGCATCTGAAATCGTCTCCGCCATTGTGAATTTGGAATTTTCGGCTTGCTTCTGAGAAATAAGAAGCATATGTGTGGCCCTTTCTCTAATGGTGTTGCTTTATAGGTCTTTTAATGTGAGAATCAGTGGGAATCAAGTGGCATCAGTGGCGTAACTTCTAGAGGCAATGGGGTCAAATTGCCCCGGGCGACGGACAAAGCGCCACTTTGGGACGTGCCTTGTCCTTCTGGAAATCAACCGCCCGCTACACAATGTCTGTATGACGACTTTACGGCAAATAAAAAGTGCCTACATACGTGTACGACGTCTGTTCAGGACAAGCAACACGGGAGGGGAGGGGGCCCGCTTCGAATGCCTCTTGCCCCGGGCGCCACAACTGAAGTTACGCCACTGAGTGGCATTATGCATTTAAATGGGCTTGTACCTTTAGGTCAAGCTGCAAGTGGGCTCCACCAATTACGTTACTGATTTCATCTAATACCATATTCAGTAATATAAAAATAAAGACCCTGTTATGACACCAATCTGGAAATCAGTAACTGAAGGTCGATATGAGATTCTAGTGTTTGTTGTTGTTTTTAGGACCCTTCAACTACAAAGGTCATTAGAGCCCCGTCCACAGCATAATTCTTATGCAGAGACTGCACAGACACTACACTAATGCGACGATTTTTGGGTCTTAGCAGTACCCAGTTTTCCCAAGCGGCCACTCATGTCAGTACTAGCTGGGGTTGCGCTGCTTAACGTCAGTGATCAGACGAGAACTGGTGTGTCGAACGCAATTCGCCGCTCCCTATGAGATTCTAAAGGGATGCTGTATGAGTACTGATGGATGGATTGGTAGAGGTCATTTGCCCCATCTTTTCCCTCCTTTTCGACGAGGACATCTCTTTTTTGTTTATTCTGTACACGACCCCCGGTTTTGTTTTAGTCTACCATGAAATCTTTCAACATCCTGTCAAATTCGGCATTAGAACCATGTTCCTTTTATCAACCTTGATATATTTTGATCAGTTAGCCAGTTTCAGGATTTGTTCTCTTGTTAGGGGTGTTGGTGTAATTCCTTGTTAAGAAAATCCCAAGGTCTAACATCATTATAGACACACACACACATTTTTAGGGTTATATTGATCATAAAATCCCTTGCTGCAAGGGATGAGTTCATGTTTTTATAAGACCAGAGAGAGTGAGAGACGTTAGGTCTTAATAATTAAATATTTGCAAGAGACGTTGTGTAATACCAACGTTTAATTTCTGCCATTTAATTACATGGAAACGTCGAAGTGACAAGTATTAATGAGAGCATTTTTAATTATGATGGTAAAATTGATATTAATCTGATTTCGTATGCAATATATTTTCGCTTGCTAGTCAGCTGACCTGGATTAAAACTTTTCTTTCTCACTCTCTCGTAGTGGTAAAATGTATTAAGGCCTATAATTTACGGTGTAATTGTGCGCTTCTAACAATCAAAATACAATTTGAAATTCTTTCAAATAAAATAAAGCTGTATGTCAGTGTTAGTTTTCGCATCATAGCATCTTCTTAAATATACAGCGAAATTCGATTAAAGCTGTCATCAAACAAGACGGCGAAAAACGTTTCTTGACTTTTGACATGTGCAGATTGGCAAATCTTCCAGGTGTGGGAAGGTTTTCCCCCCTTTCCATCCGGTTGGTTAGGCCTGCAGATGTGTCAGGTCGACACTAAATAACTGACGCGGTTGTTAAATTGATAGATAATTTCGAGAACTTCATGGTGATCAGGTCCGATTCTGACCAACCCCGTTCTCCAACAACTAGGGCCTTATGATTATTTTTCCGTTTGTTTTGTTGGTGTGTTAGGGCCCCTCAATTACATTAGTCATTAGAGCCCCGTTCGCTGCGTAGTTCTAATGCAGAGTCTGCACAGACAATACACTGTTGCGATGATTTGGATATTAGTAGAGTATCCAGTGTTTCCAAGCGGCCACCCATGTTAGTACTAGTTGGGATTGCGCTGCTTAAC
>JAAFCE010009126.1:6099118-6183628 GCA_013389805.1 Trigoniulus corallinus
TCTTTTATTATAGCTTCACCAATGAAAATAATGCTGAAGTTAGAAAAGTATCCAATTGACAAGTTAAAGAAATGGATTTTGGCGTAAAATTATATTCCTGTCGTAAAGTTTTATCTCATTTTTAAATAGATGGAAAATAGCGTCGTCGTGAATGATTTGATGAATTTGCTTTAAATTTTTATAGTCGACTGCAATTTTTTTGTGTGTGTATGCGAGAGGGAGAAGGAGGAAGTAAATGTATTGCATATTTCTTAGTTGAGGTTGTCAGGAGACATAATTTTTCATCGGATTTTCATATTTTTGGATGAAAATCCTTCAAATCTTTAAGCTGTGTTCTCCATCCGCACATCTTCTGGGTCGAAAACACCGTTATTTAATATACAATTTAGTATGCAGTTTATATACGTATCTCTTTTTCAGTTTTATTTTTTTCGTCATCCTTAAAAACTTGTTTTAATGGTTCAGAAAATGAAATTGGATTCATGCGAACGCCGTCAACTTTGCGGTATAATGTTTCTTTCTCTGACACGTGTCATGTTTAATGAGAATTGCAAGGTTTTGTATATTAGCGTTCTGTCATTGTCTTCAGTACTCTGTTCATTTATTTAATTTTTTTACCTAAATTATAATAAATTTTCGCCGGTAGCATTTGTCACTTAGAACACTTTTCGAATATATGGGAGCAGACATGTTGCCCATCAAAAATGACGGTGGCAGAGAAGGTCTCTTATAGTGATTCCCGTAGAGATTTCAAACGGTTCACTCGTCGACCAGGTGTCGAGAAAGTGCATCTACATTTAAAATATTAAAATGATCGATATATTGTCACTCATTATTATGATCATCAGCACAAACAACTGGCATGTATTGGAAAGGGCATCTTTTCATCATCTCATTGGTGACCGTTAACACCATGCGACAAATGCTTTAATGGAAGCATCAAAAAGAGAGGCTCATTTGAAGGGTTACGCGTGAATTTCATGCAATAAACAACACACGCGCCCTGTTATAATTCTCTCAGGCAATTTATTTGCCTTTCACTGGACTTGGTTTTAAACAAACATGAGATTTTGATGACCATTGGTATCGTTGCATATCGTTTCATTTCATTTGTTGCACAAAATATCCAAATTGTACATATTTTGCACTTAAATTTCACGTTAATATTGCTCGATAACTGGATAGTTGTAGTTGACTGTTGGATTTTAACTACTTCGACCTGTTAATAAATAATCCCGCCTCGGTGGCGCAGTGGATAGCATGCTCGCCAACTGCGTCAGTGGTTCCAGGTTCGATACTGTGCCGAGGTGAATTGACTTCCTTCTGGCGAGAGATATGCCCCGAGTGCGCCTTCCTTCGGATGAGAAGTAAAACCGAGGTCTTGTGTGGTGTACGATGCCACGGGCACGTCAAAGAACCCTCTGTACTATGCAATGGGTAGATGTAGGTCCTCGCCTCCTGGAGTCAGTGAGATTCCCTAATGAACAGTAGACCGACGATTGTTGTTGTTGGTTTGTGTTTTAGGGCCCATCGACCGACGATAAATAAAAGCACTGTCCAGTCTGTGGAAAGCACTGTCCAGTATATCATCCTTGTGTCTCGGGTTTGTCGGTTTTGAAAGCTGGTTTGTTACTGAGAATTATGAAACTCGAAAACCGGGGGGTTTTTTTTTTTTAATAAAAAGTCGGTTTTTGGACAAACCCTACTTGTGTCCATTCAGAGGGACGAGATAGTTACTCGACCCTGCCATAGGCGGGAAAGGGGTTAGAAGTTGCTTGATTTGGACCTGTTAGTAACTATAAATCGGGTGCTTAGGTTCTATAACAAGGCGAGCACGTTGTGAAAAGGTTTGGGTTGGTTTATATGGTTACTGCTTCAAACGTTTCGGTATAAATGTTGCTAGACAAAATAGGTATTTTTAATGGTCAAATTCGAGGGTCATAAATTTTGGTTCAGTGAAGTATCGAAGAGGGTCGGACTCGAACTTTCATGCAAATTTTCAAGTGGAAAAGGCGCTACCGAAGAGCTACAGAAAACGTTCTGTTAATCACGTGACATCAGTTCGAAATGTCTGCACGTTCTTTTTTTTTCGTGTTCGAAAAGAAGTGAGTTGTCGTTGAAATATTGGTGTTATAGAAACGAAAAAGTTGTATTTGAGCAGTGTTTTGAACATATATTTAATATAACATAATTAAGTTCTTGTTATATTTTATTCTATCTTTTTGAACTTGTTAACGAGGTGAGTTTATCGTATTTTGCATCCACTATCTCCTTATTTTCTATTCACTACTAAGCGAATTTTCCGATTCTTCCTAGTCATTTACGAGACTCGTCACTTCCGTTTTAAGAGAACATTCTTTATGACACTTTAAATTCCGTGCCATAATCAACTTTATTATAGCTAAATATTATTAATAGTGCCAAGTAGCTGTTTCCTGGAGTTATGGAAACAAGGTGAGGAGAAAGGTCGTCGTTGTCGTGTATAGCACGTAACTGTTGGCTTAAGTGTCCAACGTAATCTGCGACGACTTAAAAAGGTCTATGCTGTACTCGTTAGAAAGAGAGAGAATTTGGTGTTGTTTAATATACAAGCGTCTCTAGACAAAATGAACTATACTAGGAATAATCATTGTGGAATTGTGAAAATTGATCGCACATTTCTGAGCATCATCACTTAAATCTGTACCTCACTCGCACACTCCACTACTCTATCTGATCACCAGTTTTACTCTCATTCTTCCATCTCTTCGAATTTCCTCTTCGCCTTTTACATTTTTCATCCCTCGCTACTCACTAATTTCCGTATTGCCCCTAAGGTTTCACATTTTAATTACCGGTTTGGGTCAAAAATAGAGCCTAATAAACTGTTGGATTTTAGATTGGAAAGAAGATACTGCACTACAATCCGTTTTGCTATCTTCTTTCCTTTTCATATCAGAGCTCACTGCTCGTAGAGTTACGAACGCAAAAGGCAAAAAAAAGACCCTTAAAATTGTGAGTGAGATACTGTATAGGAGTGATTTTGTTTATGGTTGGGACGTGAACTCCTCACATTGATTGCTTTATTCAACTCATAGTAGCAGTTCAGTTTCATATCTGAACGGACGTTCTTAAAATTGTACAGCGTCACCCTAAACTAATGTCAATATAAAGAAGAGAAATGAGTTTCATGAGAGTTAGGCAGGCATACGTGTAGTAGTTATAAATATCTTTTGGGAGCAGGGGGTCTGAAATTGTTCGAGATAGTTACAAGATGGCAACTACAAAAGCAACTCCTAACCCTTTTCCCACCTAGGCAGGGTCGGGTACCCATCTTCTCCCTCTGATTGGACACAAGGGCGATATATTGGTCATTGTTTTTCCGCAGCCGGTTGCCGACGAAAGCTGCAACCTCTATGCTTATTTATCGTCGGTCTACTGTTCATTCTTTGGGGAATTCCACCGACGCCAAGGGGGCGAGTTTCTACACCTGGAAATTTTGCCTCATCTACCCGTTGCGCAGTAGACAGGGTTTTTTTACGTGCAAGTGACATCGTACACCAACACGGGACCTCGGTTTTACTTCTCATCCGAAAGAAGGCGCACTCGTGGCCTCTCTCTCTCTCGTGCCCGAAAGAAGCCGACCCACCTCGATCCAGTATCGAACCTAGAACTACTGAAGCAGTTGCCAAGCGTGCTAACCACTACGCCACCAAGGCGGGGTAGATGGTTACAAGATGGGATCCGCAAAATTTGGTTACTTGGTGGTTTTATTTTATAATCAACTTGTTCATCTTTCCAGTTCCGTGTCACCGTCCATCCGTTCATTACATCATTGTCCCTAATGGCCACACACGTAGATAAGACTTAATTGAAACTTGATGATATTACGTCAGGGACAGTTAGCATAGTAAGGGTGAGTAGGAAAAGTACTGAAGGGGATAATGATGATCATGATGGCCTGCATCTTTGATAACAGGAAACATCTAAGACTGCTGTTGACACACCAATCACATTGGTGGTGTATCGGTTGCAACTTTGTACTGCACCTCGCGGAGTAGCAAAAAACAATCATGAGCATCATCCGTTGCAAATAAAATCTTAAAAGTCTAAGGGGGTATGTCTGCGCCGGATGTGACATCTTCATGCATCGAGAAGATACACGTTCTTATCGCTTGTTATCAAGATGCAGTGGGCTTATCGTAAGGAGAAGAGGAAGAAGAGTAGGAGAGCGTATACAAGTTGGAAATGAGGAATTAGGAAAGGTGAGGAGAGTGAGATTAGATGTCAGTTAAATAATCTCCAACTTCCGGCACTGCTGTTTGTTGCTACTGCTGCTGTTGTCTTTTCGGTGTTCTCATCGTAGCATATTGTTAGATGTCGTTCATCGAACCACATTTTGTCATATTGAAGCAGTAGCAGTAGTCGTCGTTGTTGTTGTCTCCTCACTCTTTTGTGCTCACCGCCCACCAGTTGTTGGATGAACCTATTGGACGCACAGATCAATACTTGGATCTTGCACCTTGATGCGTTTAACCTTCCGCACGCATCATCACACGAACTTGTGGCTTAAGTGCCATGTGTTGTTGTCAGATATTTTTTTATATGTACATTTATATTTTCTTAACTCCTCTCTTGTTTTCATGCTGTTCAGAGCCCGCTTGCTTCGTTCGCAGCGTGAACTCCGTGGTACGGATTTGGTACTCGTGATTTCTTCTTTTGCATGAAAGGGGTGAGTGAGGATGACAAGAACACGCACACTGACTTGATTTTTGAACGTTGGCTTATGAGCTAGGAAGGCTAGCCATTTCACTTGGGTGAATATTTAAGATCTATTCATTTCCTTTCCGCTTAGGGACAGGTCCTCACGTGTGTTTGATATTCATACAAAGGGACCACGACGTTACTTCTTAGTCGATAGAGGGGGTGGGGGGGTCTGAAATGAAAGGGAGTGGCGTATTACGTTGAACGCACCAGTTCTCGTCTGATCACTGAAGTGAAGCAACGCGGCCCCAGCTAGTACTGACATGGTTGGGAAAACTGAGTACTGCTAATACCCAAAAATCGTCGTATTAGTGTAGCGTATGTGCAGTCACACAGTGGACGAGACTCTAATGATCTTGCAGTTGAAGGGCCCTATAACACCAACAAACCAACCAAATGAAATGAAAGAGCACAGTGTAGGTTTGTTGGTGGAATTGCAGTTTGTTTGTTTGGTGCTGTTTTAGGGCCCTTCAACTACAAGGTCATTAGAGCCCCGTTCACAGTGTAGTTCTTATGCAGAGACAGCCCAGACACTACTCTAATGTGACGATTTTCTGCATACTAGCGGTACCCAGTTTTCTCAAGCGGTCACCCATGTCAGTACTAACTGGGGTTGCGTTGCTTTACTTCAATGATCCGACGAGAACTGGTGTGTCCAGTGCAATTTGCTGCTCCCTTGCAGTTTGAGACATGACTCCTGGCATCATGATGACCACCAATATGCAGAACTTGTCCATCGTAGTGCAGGGAGGGTTGGATATATGTTGCACAGTGTGAGTGATGTGCTTCAGTTTTAGTCTCGAGTGGAACCTGTGATGCGGTTTGGGACCTGGAGGAGCTGAGATTTCTGACTACTTTTTCATCAGTAATGCCGTTAAGTGCATCCCACTTTGATAAAAGCCCTTTCACACTCATATAATCGTTGTGAAATCTGTCAGTGGATTGCTCATTGGGATTAGTTGCAGTTGCTTGCTAATGTTATAAAAATAAAAAATTGTTGACTTCTTCACTTTTCAAGGTCAAAATGTGTATATGTAAGCCTTTTGTATAGCTTCGCGTTGAGGCAGGATATTGCATATGATGCTTTAAATATATATATATATTTTCATTTCTGTTTTTATTTGTCTTTGAAAGGTTTTAGGACAGTCTTGAAATTCAGTTCGCGATGGCCTATCTAGTTGGATACTCATTTCTCACAGAGATTAGGTTATAAGGTTAAATTAAAAAATTTTGATGTACAATTTAGGCTGTGTAAAACTTTACAGGACAAAAATAGTGAGTGTTTTACATTTCATTCAGTATCAATTTCATTCACATAAATCAAATGCACTTCTGAATGAAATAGGCTCTTTGTATCGTTTGAATGACAGTCATTCAGGAGTCATCAGGGAGCTCTCGGTGGATTTCCCAGGAAATGGGAGGAAAGAGGAAGAAAATGCATTTTAGGTATTGACCCTCTTAAGTGGGGACTGCAGAGACCCCTCCCATTTCTCTCACCAATTCTCCTGTCATACTCTTACTGTCAATTTTTTTTTTCTCTATTTCTGGTTTTGTCCTTTACTTTCTGTCCCCAATATCCCTCTAGGTTTGATCCTGGGCGAATGATATTTTTGTTACATGACAAGGAAGGAAGAGAACTTTAACTGCACCTTCCTTCCGCTACGGAAAGGTAAAAAAAATCATTATACCTTCGGTATTTGTGGATTATGTGATATCACCTTCGTGCAAAGAGAACAACCCTTTCTATGCGGAAGAAAAATATTTGGATCGACTAAGATTTAATATGCAGGAGTTCGCTCTTTGTCAGTACTAAGAGGAGGACCGCGTATCTTCTGTGTCAGTGGTTCTAGGTTCGATACTTTCGGATGAGGAGTAAAACCGAGGTTCCGTGTGGTGCACGATGACATTTGCACGTAAAAGAACCCTCTTTACTATGCAACGAGTAGATGAGGCAAAATTTCCAGGTGTACGAGCTCGCCCCATGGCATCCGTCGAATTCCCCAACGAATAGTAGACTGACGATAAATAAGCATAAGGAATGCAGCTTTGATCGGCAACCGGCTGCGGAAAAACCCTTCCAATATATCACCCTCGTGTCCATTCAGAGAGACAAGATGGGTACTCGACCCTGCCATAGGCAGGAATGGGTTAAGAGCTGCTATTTGTTGGTCATCTTTAACCCGCCGCGGTGGCGCAGTAGGTAGCGTGCTCAGTAACTGCGTCGGTGGTTCACGGTTCTATACTGGACCGTGGTGATTTGACTTCGAAGTCCTTCTCCGAGGTCCCGTGTTGTGTACGATGGCACATGAACGTCAAAGAACCGTTTCTACTATGCAGCGGGTAAAGGTGACAAAAATTCCCAGGTGCAGAAACTCGACCCCCTGCCGTCGCGTCCTAAAGAGCAATAGACCGATGATAAATAAGCATAGGGATTGCAGCTTTGGTCGGCAGCCGGCTGCGGAAAATTCTGTCCAACTTATGACACCCGTAGGTCCATTCAGAGGGACAAGATGGGTGCTCGACCCTGCCATAGGAGGGGAAAAAGGTTAGGAGCTGCTTGCTTTCCTTTGAATGAATTTACATATGTTAAAATGAGATTTAAAATTATAAAAATTAAAAGCAATTAATTTCTTACTAGAAATTTGGCGCCTTTTGGCAGGAACTACTTTTTTTTTTTTGGATAATATGAAAATTCTGTTTGAAATTGATTAGTGTTTAAACTGGGGAAGAGGATTACGGTTCACTGGGTATGTACTTTGCCAGTACTTCAACTTTCAGGTTGTGGGCTGCATGCTGGGGTCTTGAGAGCCTCTTGTTTGACTTTACTGGTGTAATCGATTCTGCGGCCCCGTTACGCTTTTTTTTGTTGTTGTTGTTTTGTAGATGAAAATGTACAATCTTCATTTTCGTGATTGTGTGGCATGTCAAATCTATTATAGTCTGTTCCCATCTATTTTATTTCAGAAAAACCCCCTCTCCCCTTTCTGACTGAAATGCGTCTTAGCCCTTTCGACGTTAAGGATCACTTTAAAGTCGTACCGGTTTATCACCAGCGAATAGTTGATGTCAGATTGAAACACTCGACAGAGAAATTTAAATACCACTTTTTTTTTTTACTGTGCGTAAGGCGGAAAGGCTTTATTTGCATCTTATTTGATACAGAGCGAGCGAGAGAGAGAGAGAGAGAGAGACAAAATGCCGACACAATGACATCGATTTTCTTTTTAACCCCTTCTCTCTCCCCCTCTCTTTTTATTCGTCTTCCTCCTCCAGCTCCTTACTCTTTTCTTAAGTAAATTCTAAGCTAAAAATCATCTAGAATTGTGGTGTTGTAGTCTCTACATGTGGTATCTACAAGACTTTATGTATTATATTACTGTACACTCACAGACTGAAATTTTGTCAGCTGTTAATGTCGTTAAATATAGTAATCGGTAATTGCTTGATGATGTATAAACCACGTATCGTATTAGGTTAGTTATTGAATTTTATTTTCCCCCCAGAGTTTGATTTGCTAGAATCCATCAAGTGCATCTTGTGCAACTTAAAAATTCAACCCTGTCTTTCAAAAAAGAAGAAAAAAAAAGGAATTGTTGAATTATCCTGATTATAATAATCCATATTAAGTCTGTCTCAATAGCTTAGTGTTGTCGCGTGTTTGATTCTTGAGTCTCACGGTTGTAGGCTCGATCCTGCTCCAGATGAGTTGGCAAAAAAAGAAAAGGTATGGGAGGTTCCCCTCTCCCCCTCCTCCAATTGTGTTAGTTTATTCGCATCGTTAGCCTCTGGACTACAGTGACCCAACGGCGGAGCTCTAGGCCACGAGTTCAACTCTCAGAGTTATAAGATTTTGTTAGGCCGCTCGCACACACAGCCACTTGTGGCGGCTGCTAGTGGAGACCATACGTTGTGGACTGCGTTTCTAATTGGAATCAAATAGGCTCAGCGCAGACACGGCGTTTGCAGTAGCGCTACTGAGCCACAAGCTGCGGCAGTCGCCGTATCTCGCTACTTGTCGCCAGTGGCGGCGTTTTTCCTATTACCGCAAGCACGAGATCTCGTTGCTGCCGCCTGTGGCAGCCATTGGTGGCCGTGTACAGCGACTAATGATCGCCACTAGTGGCTGTGTGTGCGACCGGCCTTAGATCTAAACTGACGACTACAACAACTGTTACTACTAACCCTTTTCCTGCGTCTGGCAGGGGTCGGATATGCATTTTTGTCCCATTAGGATACATGGGCAGTCTGTTGGACGGAATGCTTACTCGGCCAGCTGTCTTTCTTGGGCCCTAATGACCATTGAAGTTGATGGGCCCTAAAACACAAACGAGCCAACCTGATGCTACGACCACTCTCACTGCTTATTTACCTTTTTTTCATTATTGGGACACTTTTCCTCTACCGACGCCTAAGGGAAGTTCCTACACCTGGAAATTTTGCCGATCTATTCTTTGCATGTAGAAGGGGTTCTTATCCGTGTAGTGGTGACATCGTACATACCACACGGGAATCATTGACTGGATACTGCTAATACCCAAAAAATCGTCGCATTGGTGTAGTGACTGTGCGGGTTCTGCATTAGAACTACTCAGTGGACAGGGCTCTAATGACCATGTAGTTGAAGAGCCCTAAAACACCAACAAAACAAAAAAGCGCTCTCTCTCCCTCTCGTCCGAAAGAAGCAGACTTCAATTGAATATCGAACCTGGAACGCCTGTGGTCAAGCAAGCACTTTATCTTTGCGCCTGCCCAATGTGCATATTGGTATTTACTACAACGATATGGTTAAATTAGCCCTGCGGCAAATTTCATTACCGTAATGCTCTTTTTTTTTACCCCGCTGTTGGTATAAAAAATTTTTGGATTTATCAAGAAATGTCTGGATTTAAAGTTTTAGAGAGATTCCATTAAATTGATTGGAGAATTGTAAAACCTATAAGCGTTTAATTCCCCTAAGTATGCTGTCAGTGTTACTAACACCTGCAACAAACGACTGAATTATTTTAGGGACGAGTTTTGTTGCTGTTGGTGATGAGGATGATGATGGTGCTGCTGGTTGTTTCATGCCCTTATATAGTAAACAAGGTTTAATCTGTGTTTTGACCCAACATGTCTCTGTTATGATGCGGATCATTGTTTTAGGACCCTAAATGTCACCATCATCGTCGTCGTCGTCGTCGTCGTTATGTTTGTGGACGAGAAATGAATGCATTTAAAGGAAGAGAAGCAAGCTGTATGTGATGTAATGAAAATTGGTTCTGTCAGTAGGTAATCCAGTTATAATCATTGTCGTCGTAGTTGTTGTGGATGGAAATTGTCCATTTTATTTTTAGACAAAGAAAAGGGTTATGAAGTGGACGAATGAAAGGTTATGTAGAATTCAGGATTTTAATATTGGATGAATTTAAACGACCGTTATATATGAATTTAAACGATGCTATGTAAATGAGAGGGCTATTGTTTGGAGAAGGATACTCCCCGGTAGCCCTTACCCCCGCCTACCACACGTTGAAATTTGTCTCTCCTTTTCCAGGAAAACTAACAAAATGTGAAGGTCAAGCCAACTTTGTTACACTACTTTGGTGATGGTACTCTGATGATGTAGTTGTTTGGTGAAAATTAATATAAATTCGTTGTTGAAGCCATCCATTTTCTTTCGTTATCGGAAAGCCGTAATTGGCACTCGTTGAGCTTCTCAAATCAGTAGCCTAACACTCAACACCCATTTGTAACCATCCTGTAACAGCACACCTGCTAGCCGTCACCCCCATCTCCACCGTCCTACTGTCTTCCCTGCCAAAAAAAAAGTCAGCTCAAGTAGCTCTATGTTATCGATTTTGATAGAAAAGGTGGTTGTGAGGGAAAGTGATATAGTGAAACTTTTGTTCAACTATCTTTACGAGACAAACAAGCAACTGCTAACCCTTTTCTCGCCTATGGCAGGTTCTCGTACACCCACGGTTGTTCCACTGGGAAACATGGACGGCATTTTTATCGTCGACCTATTTCGATTCATTGAGGCACTTTGCCGAAAGCGACATCAAGGGGTCGAGCCTCCATACCTGGAAACTTTGCCGATCTCCTCGTTGTATGTAGAAAAGTGCAGTGCAGTCCATAGGGCAGTGCTCCGCCAGGGCCGGTCCGTCCATAGTTTCAAAGTGTGCAAAGAACGCGGGCGGCTGCCCTGATGAGGCGGCCAATCAAAATTGACTTGTAGACATTAAGAAAATTAAGTAAAAATTTTATGAAGGGGGGGCGGGGCGGCCTCGACATAACTGCACGCGGGCGGCCGAACCCATAGGACCGGCCCTGTGCTCCGCAACCTTTTCTCACCTACGGCACACCTACGTCTCACCTACGATTTCCATGGCACAGGTAAAGCTTCACATCTGTGTCGGCTCGAGGCACATCGGTTGCGGAGCACTGCCATAGGGACCACGGCTTTACTTCCCATCTGACGAAAGCCGCAGTTTTGTTTTGTTGGTGTTTTAGGGCCCTTCAGCTACAAGGTCATTAGAGCCCCGTCCACTGTGTAGTTCTAATGCAAAGATTGCATAGACACTACACTAACGGCCACCCATGTTAGTACTAACTGGGGTTGCGTTGCTTAACTTCGGTAATCAGACGAGAACTGGTGTGTTCAACGCAATAAGCCGCTCTCACGGAAGGCACACTAGGAGCATACCTCTCCCTCTCTCTGTCGCCCGAAAGAAGTCAAACCACCTCGTTCCATTCTGGAACCTGGAGCCACTGACGCAGTAGTCAAGCTTGCTACCTCTGTGCGACAGAAGCGACTCATCATTACAAGAGAAGAAAGGGGGAAATATGGTGGTTATGGTGATACTAAATCTTGAGGTATTGCTTTTTCCTCCACGATGTGACTTGTGTACTTGATTCTTGAGTTCTTGGTTGTAGGTTCGATCCTAGGCGAGGCGGATGGCTTCTTACCGGGCGAGAGGCATTCCTCAGATGGGAAGTAATGTATACATGCCTATAGGTAAAATTTCCAGGTGTAGGAACTCGGGCTGTTACAGTACGTCAGAAAGAAGATTGGTCGATGTGTTATTAGAGAGTTTTCTGGCTGCGGTTCTATCCGACGTACGCTACGTAATGCATACGAATTGTCAACTGAGCAAACTCAAACACTGCATGCGTCTGCGCAGTTCACGATTCGTCTGCATTGCGTTGTGTACGTAGGATATAGAACCGCAGCCAGAAAACTCTATTGGTAGATGGTGGTGTCATTAGGTCAACAGTGGGCATCGTAACAATTACCGCCCGTGTAGTCTCATGATAAATGAGTACCTGACCCTGCCATAGGCGGGGGGAAAGGCAGGTGATAGAGCGTACTTCCGTGTGATAATTAGGCTTTTACTTCTTTGCTGACGAAAGAATTCCTTAAGGTTTCAACCTTAAATTTAAAGAATAAACCACTGGCTTATTATTCTCCTTCATTAGAGACTTTTCTCCCAAGTCTTGTGTTGTCTTGTGCGTGGTAGTTTGGAGGAATCTAGCATGATGTCAGTTTTTTTATAAGGAAACAGCGTCTGAATATCATTACTAAAGATGTTTTTAAATTCCCTACCTAATTTAATAGTTACGTGCTATCCGATTCGGACATTGATGAACATCAGTTATGAAGCGGTAGTTGTTTAAAGTTGTTTTGAAACTACTGTATGTAGGAATTCCTCATGCTTCTAATAAAAGTTTTGGAATATAAAATGTGACTTGATGTCAAAGTTATTTTTAGACAGTTTGATTATACATTCCTTAGCTATATGTACTGTATACGAAATGAATTTGGCATACTGCTTTGAGTATCATTTGTGGTTTAAAACGTAACAATGACGACGACCTTAATAATGCAAGAAAAGAATTACCTTTTAGAAATGTGTCAATGTAAGAAAATGGCCGCTCGCGTTCTGCATTCGAATTCATTCTCCATTTTTAATCGTTGTTTTGCGGAGAAATTGCACCCTTCATCTGCTTGGGATTATTTTGGTGTTGAAGTTATTATGTTTGATATTCATCCTACGAATCGGGCTGTTTTTTTGTGAAAGATGTGGAATTATTTTTGAATGTTTTCGAGATTCTAGATTTCGAATAACAGTTTTTCCGTTGACTGTGTATTATTGGTTGTGTGTATTTGCATAATCGCGCAGTTTGTATGACATGTATATGTTGAACGACCCGTTTTTTTAGAATATGTTGTTCTTTTTTACTGTGTCTCATTGATTCCTTTTTTTCTTCTTTTTTTCCAGTTAGGGAATTCTTAGCACGCGCTAGGGAAGAATTCGAGGAGAAATGGAAAAATCCATCTCCCGTAAGTATAACTTCCTGTTCCACGCGAGAGTATGGAACAGGAATTATGAAAATTTGATCATAATTTTGTTATTTCTTTCTTATTTTAATATCTTATTTTGGAACTATGTTTTCGTTTCAGAACTCTGCCACTTTGGACGAGTTTGATAGGATAAAAACTCTAGGCACTGGGTCATTTGGACGTGTTATGCTAGTCCAACACAAGCAAAAGAAGGAATTTTATGCCATGAAAATACTCGATAAACAGAAAGTAAGATATTTTTTTTTTCCTCTGAAGTTTTTGCTTTAATGTGGTCATAAGGAAATGTTTAATACTTTACTGACATTTGACACAAATTCTGGCACCTAAAATAGTAGTTATATATCTTCGATGGAGAATTTATGTTGTGAAATAATTTGTTGGTGAATTGCCTTGGTGGTTGCAATCGTTAAAACTGATCCTTTCCTTCTCCACCCTTTCTTTTCACGTGTTACACGAACACAATATTGTGTTTTATTTAACTTTTTCTTTGAGAACTCCTACTATGCTACTTTTTTTTCCTTAAATCAATGATGGCCTTGAGGATCAAAGATTTCGACGGAACCCAGAGATTCCAATTTAATATGCTCTTTTGGCGTGCTGCTTTCCCGGCTTTCTTTTTTTCCATGTCCGTAATCCAAACAAATTTCATTGCAAAGTTATTCATGGAAAACCGGATTCATTCTTCTGGTGGAAGAGAAATCCATTTTATATTGTACATACATTTTATGTTATTTTATTCTCGAAAAATGATTTCTTTTGAGATATCTCCACTTAGTTATTCATCTCTCGAAAATTCACGAATAAGGTGTATGGTACCTCGGGGTGAGAATAGAAACTTTGAAAGGTAAATTGTAAACAAGTGACGAGGTGACTTACTATAGGTCTGACTTATGCAGCAGATTTATTATTTTTTTTTTGCATCGTAAAAGTGCATTCAGAATTTCTTATAATTTTCTTTTGATACCGTTGATCTCATCTTAAAATCCGCTTAGAGAAGCCTTCCCATGTATGCTTTTAATATTTTTGATAGATGAACATCGTCTTGACACCTTTCGTCTAGACAATTTCATATTCCTTTTCCAAAGGTATATGAGATATGCAAAATTGATGATGTAAAGCTAGTTATTGAATGTTATTTATGTGGTTTGCGTTGTCGTCAGTGATTTATTTCCTTTTTTGTGGTTGACTTCTCTTAAGATTTGACCGTCAATTTTTATATTAAATTATTTTTAAATTAAAGGCTAATAAGTTCATTGAAGGTCGTAGAAAGATGCCAAGTAGGATCTCTCTCCTCTTTAATAGAGAGCTCCTTTTGGAAGGGGGGCATTTTAGATGCTAGCACTGATCGAAAACATCCATTTCGTAATTCAGATATTCTTCAAGTAAATCACCAAAACAAACTCGACTTTGTGATCGTCTAATGTAATTGATGGGCAGTTAAGACAAAAAGCTCACTGGTTAACAGCCAACATCCCACTACGATTCTGGTATCAGAATCTTCAATGTATGAGAGAGAGAGAGAGGGGCAGGATGATATTTTACATAGTGAAGACATTTCTATACTCTACTGTTAGTGTGTTGTCGCAATTTATAGTCGACATTTAGGTGAAATGAATTTTTCATCTGAAAGCTATTGCCTCTTCCAACTCAGCACATTTCAAAGTCATCTATTGGAATAAAAATAACTATCTTGCGCTACAAAAACTTTTTCTTCGTTACTGGAGAAGGAAGGAAATTTAAAAACTTCGTTTTTCTTTCAATGGCATTGATACTACTTACTACAATGGGAAACTTTTTTCATTTTACTCTATGCAAAAGAACCGATGAGATAGTCTAAAAAAGTTATTGATGGAGCATTGAAATTTAACAGCCATTCGTTGAATTTAAATTAAGATTTTTTTCCCCTTTGTATAATTTTGTCGAGTTTGAATGTAACAACTGCATCTTAGAAGTAATTATTGTGCATTATACTAGATCGATCGACAATAGCTACAAGGGAATAAATTAAGAGTAAAACATTGTTGAAATATTGTGTCGAGTTTGTCATATATATTTTGTAAACTTGATATCTTTCCGATAGGATGGATGTAGTGAGGTAATTGATTACATAAGACGGGACTTAACAGTAGGCATGTAAATCTCTTTAATTTTAAATAAGTTAGTGTGGAAGTTAGAAATTTACCGTTCTTGCAATAGGAATTGTTAACGTTTGACATTCACAGGTTTTGAAAGTCATCATGTGTAGTGTCAGATTCTCAAGTGACTGTCGGTTTTAGTGGAAATGTTTCTTGACATGTTTAGATGACTAATGGCAAATATTTATTAATAACAGTGAATCTGACCTTCTGTGAATTGGTCATTCAACACTGTCATAAGATATAAGCATCTGTTAGTGTGGTAAGTGGAACCGGAGAAAGCGAGAGTTGAACGGATTAGGGCTAGAATTACTGAGATTAATTGTGTACATGTAGCGTATGAATTGCATGGTGTTTGTCTAGAGGTGTTATCCGAGAAGTGGGCCTCCTTCTCCAGAGGATTAAAACAAGGCATTTCTTAATGTTGTTATCTATTGAAGCAATGCAAGACACTCAAGCATTTCAGATGCGTGAGTTTGCAAAAGGTGGTCGTGGGAAGGTACATACATGCAGCTGTCCTCGAGGTGCGGTTATGAGGCATTATTAAGATCAATTTTGAGTCTAAGATTCTGATGAAGGAAAGAGGAAAGACATCTGAACCCGAATACATACCGATTTTGTATTTAGGAAATTTTCAGATTTAAAAATGCTCTTGGTACGCAGGTTCGATCCTAACAGAGTATTACGTAATTTCTTTTGGGCAAGCAAGATGCCTAATGAGAGAGTTTTTTTTTTGGGAATGACGTCGGTGACGTTGTCAGCAACTGAATATTGTCACTGCTCCATAAAGAAATCCCTTTTTACAGGGAATAGGAAATGATTAAATAGGTAAACTTCCTGAAAATATAACCAAATAGACATATTGTTTTTTTAGTGAAGTGAACATCCTTGATGAATTGATTGCCGTTTTCCTGAAGAAGAGTGGCCCTATATTTAGAAATAATTTGGCAGTCTCCTTTTCACCTACTAGGAGGGGAATTATAATACACTTGATGACGAAAGACATACTATCAACATACTAATGCTAAATATCCTCTAAGTAGAGGATTTTAGATAATTTTAACTCTAAGGTTTTCATTATAATATCAGTTAACGAGTTATGTATTTTTTTTCTTCCTCTTCTAGGTGGTAAAGTTGAAGCAAGTAGAGCACACTTTAAATGAAAAGAAGATTCTTCAAGCAATCAACTTTCCTTTTTTGATTAGCTTAGAATATCATTTCAAGGTGAGAAACCAAGTTAACATATAATTGAAAATGACCACCTGACAGCTAAATTGACAGCACTTTTGTGTCGACGAAGAATATCAAATTCGTCACACGTATAGAGGAAACAGTGAACGAGTCTCTAGATATAAAAAAAAGCATGAAATAAAAGAAGGCGTCAGTAAAAAAGACGAATTCTTCTAGTTCCTTTGAGCACTTGTAATAAAAATTTTTTTTGTCTTCTTGCTTTCTCCATCCAAGGTAGTTAACTATTCTTTAACAAAAATGTCAAAGAATGGAAAATACAGTGCAAAATTTTTTTACTTGCAACTGATGCAACGAGCTGTGTTGTATAATATCGATAGGTCTGGAATACATTTGACATGTTTTTTTTACAGTTTAATTTCATTTACTGTGCTACCAAAGGAACAGACGTCATTTCTGGCATAAATCAGAAATGCCTTCATTTTTTTTGAAGTCATTAAGTTACTTTCATATTACTGCTGCCTGATAATAAAAATGACTGTCTTGTGGCTTCCTTTTCGCCCCCCGTGTTATACATTTATAATGAAGTAGAAACAACTTTACAGTTGACGAAAAGCATCTCTGCATGGACGTCACAGAAGCTTTTTGTTTTAACCTTTATTTTGGAGACCGTTTTTCACTTGCTTGCTGTCAGTTTGACTTTATGGTTGTTTGCTTTTACAAAATCTCAGCTTTTAGGTATCACCCTCACATAGTTGGCTTATTTTTTTAACCTCTAATAATGGAGGTGAAAAATTGTGTTCCTGTGATAAATGGAAGGGGGGTCTATTTGGCCTCAGCTACTTATTTGGGACGTATTTTAGTCCAAGCGAAAATTTTCATTTTTTTCATGATAACTTATGAAATAATGTATTTCCCCGTTCAATTTAAAAATTTAGTTCCCTTTCATCAGTAAAAAAATTATTTATTGAATCTACTGAATTAAATGAAACAATAGTCATCTTTTCCCTTGTGTTACAAACCTGGAAACATGAAATTTAATGAGATTAACATGGAGTTGGTAAAATGAGGAAGAAAAATGGTGGATTGGTGGTTTGCCCAAATTTTTTCATGTGTTTCAGTCGGGGCTTTTTTTGGTGACAGTTGCAAGTGATATCCGTGTTTCTTTTCAATTCCACAGACCAACTGGAACCAGTATCCTATAAATAATTTAAAATGTATATAGCAATAATCAATAATTATATTTCCCTAAAGTGGTAATTTGTTTGACGTGTACTGTTTGCATTAAAATTCCATCTAATAAATCCCCCAAAGGCCAAATAATACTATATCAACTAAAGTGGAATTAAAATTACGTCGCTGTTGTATTTAACTGCCTATATTTTGGGAAGTCGAAAAACTGAAAACCGATCATTGAAGATGTTGTATACATTGGAAAGGGATTTTGGTGAAGGATATTGTTAAAGGCTAAGTTAGAAAACTGACCTTTCACTCTTGTCGGACTAATACTAACTAAGTGTACAGTTGAGCGTTAAACGACTTTGTAATTCACGCCTCATAAAATACCAACAGCTTGAATTTCATACCGGTAATAACCAAAATGTTTTCTGGTTAGGTTAAGTTAGTCCGGGCTACGTTTTAATCTTACACCATACCATGTTTTCCATCTTTCTAATATTGTTTTGTAAGCATTTGATCGATTGAAAGTTACTTTAGTTTATATCTCGTAATTTTTGAAAGTGAGATGAAACATGTGCGATTTCAACCCAGTAAAAAAAAATTTTGTTTTGTTTACACTGCAATTCTTTTGATCTTAGAAATAATGGGTATATATATAGAGTGAAATGTTGAGATGTGGGGTTTTTTTTGGCCCATGAATGACTGTTGAGCAGTTGTGACAAGAAAATGGATGTAGGTGAAAGGTTATTAGAGTTTGGTAAATTTTAACCTCAGCAGCACATTTACACGTTCACTATTTTTTCACTTTACCCCCTCCCCCCTTTTAAGATTGATTAGCAATAAGTGGGTGCTTTTTATAAGTGACTTACTCTTGGTGTTTTCGCCGGCTTTGAAAATAGAGAGAAAGAACGAAATTGGTAAATGGGAACCAAAAAAAGATCAACGAATGCAGATCTTTTGCTTTCCTCTTTTAAAAAGCTTTCACGATCAATGAAATTCCCATTTTTCATCCACATTTCATGGATAAAAGTATTATACATGTTTAGATCTATACTCTCTTTTGAATATAACTAAAGGTTTTTTTTATACATACATATATATTAAGTAGCTGTTTACTATCCATGTGTTATTTGTAACGTACGTCTCTCCTAGGCTTTATTACCATTTTTCCATCTTTTTAGAACTTGGTGGGTATATTCACGGTGACCTTGAATTTCAGGCTAACTGTGATGCAGATGTTTCTTAAGCCTATGAGCGAATGGTGGTGGCAGCATATTGCTGACTGGCTGTGTCTGTCATAAGGTCTAGAAAGATAAAAAGTGGACGACAGAGAATTATTGTATAAAATTCGATCACCATCCCCCACTCCAAATGTTACGTTTTCAACTGTAATAATTTAAAGAGCAGCAGAAAAATATAGTTGAATTTCGAACTTGTACCTACATACGTATATGCCACTCTCCATGTTGTATAAAACAAAATAATTTCCCCCTTTCCCTCTATATTTCAGTCTCCTTAAAAAAAGGGTAGGCCATTTTAAACTTTGCCTAATAATTTAGCGTGTTTGGGTGGCCCACCCAGCACATAGATGATCGGGCGGAAAAGAGTTGTTCAGTTATTTGGAAAATCAGCTATTTCATTCGGGCTTCAACGATTTATCATTAGGAAGAATAATAAAATGAATTTTAAATTGCTGTTTTTGGCAGGACAAGACGTAGAAAATGTGTCTTTTGGAAAAAAAATGTCCTTTGTCATGGTAGAGGGAATATTATATATAGTGAATTTTTTTTTAAATTCTCCTCGCCCCTCCAAGTTATCCCCCAAGTTGAAGTCCATTGTGTTTACAAGGTCCTGTGTTAATGAATTAATGTCTGATTTGTGCGTATTATCTTCCCCCTTCCCCATTTTATAGTTCAAAATTAGGCAAAGTGAAACGCTCGATTCAAGTTGTCAGTTGTTTTCAGAAGGTACACTTCAAATATCATCATCATCATACCCTTATTCCGCCTGTGGCAGGGTCGGGTCTGCGGGTCCACTGAACATACTCTGACTGGGGTCACCCCAGCCAGGCGTCTGGTACCCGCAAGAATATTGGCAAAGTTGTCTTTGGGAGATGCCGGCCTACCCCACGAATTGAAATGTCGACTGTTTACTCAAAGTTACACTTCAAATATAAGCAACAATATTAAATTTCTAATAAACTTTACGTGGTCCACCAAGTGGCCTGATCTCGGGGTGTGACCAATAAACTGGTAAGAATTAAACCACTGTGTAGTAGACAGTATTCAGTGGAATTGCAAGACAAAGTGAAACAAACCTTAAGAAGTAGTGTAATTGCAGATACGAGGAAACCTAAAGGCCAGGGCCGGCCCGTCCATAGGTTCAAAGTGTGCAAAGAACTCGGGCGGCTGCCCTGATGGGACGGCCAATCAATGTTAACTTGCAGACATTAAGAAAATTAAGTGAAAATATTATGAGGGGGAGTGGGGCGGCCTCGACATAACTGCACACAGGCGGCCGAACACACAGGACCGGCCCTACTAAAGGCCTTTAGATTTTAGTGATTGATGCTATGCACTCTTACCGCACTGATGTTCCATGACCATTCTTGATTATTTAATTTCTTGTGTTTTTCTCTCTCTTTCTCTAGGACAATTCCAACTTGTACATGGTTTTGGAGTATGTACCAGGTGGAGAAATGTTTTCGCATCTTAGAAGGATAGGAAGGTTCAGGTACAGTATGAAATATATTTATCTAGATACATAAGAAATTGTCCGAAATTGAGTTTTGTTTTATAAATTTATACTTTGTTTTACAGTGAGGCGCACTCTAGGTTCTACGCAGCACAAATTGTTCTGGCATTTGAATACCTCCACCATTTAGATTTAATTTATCGTGATTTGAAGCCCGAAAACTTGCTCATAGACAAGGAGGGCTATTTGAAGGTTTGATTTGTTTATTTTTTTCTCATTTTATTCATGATTTGCTTTGAGATCAATCTAACGAGCCATCTTATTGGATTTTTTTTCAGGTTACAGATTTTGGCTTTGCAAAACGTGTCAGAGGAAGAACATGGACCCTGTGTGGTACTCCAGAATACCTTGCCCCAGAAATTATTTTAAGTAAGGTATGTAATAATGATGTTTGGTACATCCTCCATTCGTGACTTCATTAAAATGCTTTATCAATAGCTTTATCTTGATTCCTATTATAGTCTTCAAAGGCGTTGTTATTATTATTACCGTTGAGAGAAATTTTTAAATGACCAAAAATAAAAATGGATTGTTAGTCAACATGTATTTCCCCGAATGTGTGGTTAAATTGCAACCTATGAACTCTGAAATCATAAGTCAAAGTATAAACTTTCAAAAAATCAGTAGTAACATACAATTCCTATCGATGGCTGGCATTTTTATATTGATTCTCCCTCCTACAGTTAGCTTGTGTTGCCATATATAACTATAATATTCGGTTAAAAATTGTTAACCGTTTCATTTGAGGCAGCCCTAATTTATTATAGACCCAGCACTTGTAACGCTTTCAGAATTATAACCTTGTTGACAGAAGCCGAATACAATTTCATAGACATTCTTTTGATCCATTCCTTTTTTTCATAATTTTGACTTTTACCACACTAGTTACTCATTACCCTTGCCTTTCATTAATTGAAGGTAAGTGATGTGGTTGGAATGAATCCTGTTTCTTTTCTGAATCTCATCGTTACTGGGATTTATTATTTTTACATTATATTACTTGGAATTATCCTTAAATCTGCAATCTGTCTATAGTAGGCATAGCATTACGTCATAAGAATCTGATATTCTTGCCAATGAATGAGCTTATTTGGACGTAGTCATCTATAAGAGTTTCCTATAAGTTTAATGCACGTGTCTTATTTTTTTCAGGGTTACAATAAAGCAGTGGATTGGTGGGCGTTGGGTGTTCTTGTTTATGAAATGGCTGCTGGTTATCCTCCGTTTTTTGCTGATCAGCCCATTCAAATCTATGAACGAATAGTTTCTGGAAAGGTATTTTTTTAAATTTTGGATCCATTTACTCCATAGTAACGTTGAGACTGTATCACCGGTTGATCTTTGACATTTGTAGGTGCGGTTCCCGTCCCATTTCACCTCAGAATTGAAAGATTTGCTGCGTTACTTATTGCAAGTGGATTTGACAAAGCGCTATGGTAATTTGAAAAATGGTGTTAATGACATCCGGAATCACAAGTGGTTTAGTACGATCGACTGGTTCGCTATCTATCAGAAGAAGGTCAGTTATGGTAAAATTGTATTTCTCCCCTCACCTAAAACCTCTACTACTGGTCGTTGGGGCACGTTGAATAAATTTCATTCGGTTTCTCTAATCACTTTTCTTACACTTAATGTTTGCTATTTTGTTGGTAGATTAGTAGTTTATTTTAGTCATTAATGTCTTACATTTGTCGTTTTCTTTGCATGATAACTTTGTGTTTGCATGCTGGTGCATGGTTCTGCACTTTCTTGCATGATTGTAGGACACACCTCCTTTCAAACCTAAACTTAGTCATGCAGGGGACTCTCGTCAATTTGAACGCTTCGAAGAAGACAAAAATTTGTTTAAAAAGAAAAGTAAACTGTTATTCCCAGAAGAATTTACAGATTTCTAACCTGTGTTATGCATGTTTTGAATGGACTTGAAGGTTAATACTACTTAATGTTACTTTATTTACGTCTTAATTCTCTCTCTTTTTTTTTCTTGCAATTTTGGTCTAAAGTTTAAAATTTTGCTTTTCCTTTTTGTTACTTACACATAATTCAAATCGATATATTTATGCTGCTGATTTTAATATTTCAAAAATGAAACTGACTTTTTTTTTTCTGTTGAAAAGGTTGAAGCTCCGTTTATTCCCAAATGTAAGGGTCCTGGTGATACAAGTAATTTTGATGATTATGAAGAAGAAGCTCTACGCATCTCCACTACTGAGAAGTGTGCTAAAGAATTTGCGGATTTTTGAGATGAGCCTTGGTCACATAAATTTGGAGTTTCTCCCTCCCGTTGATTTCGTTCCCTGACGCCACCACCATTAGTATTTAAAATATGACACTCTGATTGGAAGGTTTAAAACTTGGTATATGAGAATGGAAAGGTCAAGTGTGTTTGTGTGTGTGTGTGTTGGCAAATTTACGATGGTGGTATGTGGATCATGACAAGTGATGAGGATGTTCAATGAAGTGCAGTGCAATCTTATATCCTATAAATACTATATAAATATTATATATATACATATAAATATATATACACAGAGAGAGAGACATAACATTGTCAAGCTATGTTATCTCCCCACCCCATCCTTCCACTCCAGCAACTGATACCACACATCCCAGCTGGTGTTCAACAAGGAATTCTGAAGGTTGGTGTCCAAGTGGCTCTCAGAGGGTAAATCGATACCAGTGCTCTACTACTCATCAGAAGTGTACTGTGTTTGTCTTTAGTTAAATTTTCGACAATTATGGGCTCTTAACCAGTAAAATACCACTGTATTATTATTATTATTTTTTTGCTTCTCTAAAATTTCTCTTGTCTTTCTTTCTTTTTTGTGTTCCTCTGTAAATACTGTATACTTGTTATCTCTTTCTCCAACCATACTATTAGTAATTGGCTAGTTTACTAATATCAAGCCTTCTCTCTCTCTACATATACATTAGTAAAAATTTTTTTCTCTCTTACTCTCTCTCGCTCCATATGATATTGATGTAGACAGGCCATTAAACTGACTGACTGCATCTAAATCTATGGTTTTTTTATTTATGGTGGTGTGTGACATCGTTTATGGTTGTAATTTGGGATGTGACCTATCCAACTAGTCTCCCTTCTCTTCCATCTGTGTCCTACTAGATCATTGTTAACAGAATTAATACCAAATTTAAGTTCCGTCCCCCAGTTGCTGTAATAAGAATGTCTGTATAGCCTACGCGGGGAACCAATCTAGGATAAATACAATAATGACCATGATGTCCACCACAATACATGCAAGTAGTTTATTTTATTTTGGGCTGAATTTCTTCTTCATCTGATAGCCTTTTTTTTCCTTTCTCAATCTCTCCTTTCTATCTCTAGCCACCACTAACTCTCTTTTTTAGATATTTATGCAGTCATTTCCAAAATATATGCCATCATATAAATTTTAATCTGATATTATTATTATAGGTTCGAAATCAACAACCGTTGTTGTGCTCATGTTGCCAAGAAACTTGTCATTTTATCAAAGTTGTTACACAAAGACTGGTGTCAGTTTGCTTCTATACTGTAGTGGTCACAATTCTAATTTTTTGGTGCCTGCATTCTAACTTCCCTAAACCCCTTCTCTTTTTCTCTTTCTTCACCTTACCTTTTTTTACCATCCTTCCTCATTACCTAGTCAATGGCACCTCTCACATTTCCTTCGGATTTAGAAGTGAAGTGATGTCTTGGAGTTGTCTCTATTGTGGTAAAAGAGGTTGTTTTGATGATCAGGCGTTCGGGTCGATTTACCATGCAACTTGTTTGCTTGCACAGTTAGGTGCTCTGCAACAACGAAAAAGAAACAAATCATGTGTCAAAACAATATTAATGAGCATTGTACTCAATCAAGTGGCCTGCATTACTTACAGTTAATTGGTATTGTATCATGGAATGTAAATTCTTTGTAATTCCTCTTTGTGCGGTGTGAGGAGAAAACAATCATGTTTTATAATAAGTCTCGAATCTTTGTTTATTTTTAGCTGCGAATTACTGATGATGATGATGATGATAATGGCGGTTACTGTATCGCGTGGATTCCCTGTTAAGGGAAACAACCGCAAATCCATTTCAAATTTTTTTTTGTTTTGAGAAAGTATAAATAATGTGCAGAATTTTTTGTGCGGTGACTTTTTGTGTGTGAGTGGCTTATTTTTTAGTACCTTTTACCATCAACGTTTTAATGGCCTTTGGTTTGTCTTTGTCTATTCTTAAGGATTTTCAAATTTTAAAACCTCTGTACCCGTAGTAGTGCTGATGTGAAGATTTACAGAATTTCCTGCTGTGTCTCCTCCATTGATGCGCTTGTTTATCTAATGCTGTTGGCAAAAAATGTGTTATTAGTGATTGATGATCAACTCTCCATCCTCTTCTTCCTCCTCCTCCTCTTTCCTGTTCAAGATTTTTTAAAATAAGAAATGTCACATCATACCTTGATATGGTGAGTGAACTTTACTATCAGTGATAAGTGCACACACTCATACATACTCTCTCACCCTTTGGTCAATGTGAAATTTTAATAGCGCAGCTCTCTTCGGATTTGCATTTTTTTGTTTTTGGTTTTCTTGGCTTGAGTTTTCTTAATGTTAATATCAAATATAGATTTGTCTCTTTGTGTCTGTGTCAGTGTGTGCATCGAGTCACGGGTATTCTTAGTAAATTTTATATTATGATGAGAAAACAAAAGACCCAAAAAAATAACCGATGTTGATGAATGCATCTCTCTCTGTAAATCTGAATGATGTTTTTACACTGCCGCCGCCGCTGCCGCCGACGACTTTGGGTTTGCATTTTGTGTGTCTTTAATAATATTGTTATACCTCCTTTTGTCTGTTCTTGGGTCACATGATGGCTGATTAGTTATGTGTTTTAAAAATTCCCCCCCCCCTTTAAATTTAGTAATTTACTACTGTTTTTATAGAGATTACGACTATTATTATTATTACTACTACTACTAAATGTTGAAGGGATTAACACTAACAAGGGGAAGTTTTGATGTTAGGTTGACATCAGCTGCAAAATGCTTTCAAGTTCTTGAAATAAGTGTCATCCTTTTGATGGCCAAAAAATATGAGGTACTTAAAAGTTGAATGTCAGTTCTTTTTAGGTTATGTTTTACTTGAAATGTGTGCGTGTATGTGTGTGTGTGTATGTAGATAAAACATCGCAGGGGTTTGCATCATTTTAATTTTTCCTCTCTCTCTTTTACCTTCTCTATTTCATCTTGTCTCCTTTTCTTGGATTTTTCAGTCTGACATTTCCAGCGTGAAGATGTCACAATGTTCTTATTGTGTCAGCCAGGCCACAAAATGATTAGATTTTCACTTAATCTAAAAAAGGTCAAAACAGAAAAGTGATTGTCAGTTTTTTTTTAAAAAAAAGTGCCTCGTAGAACACACTTAAATGTCACTGGACAGGAGGAAAGGTCAGCAATCAGACTTAGTCGCACTTGAATCCCTGTAGACATGTTTTTATTCCTGTTGGGATCAATAACTGGTGAATGAACATGTAACAGGCTCTCCTCTCTAAAACTGATACGTGAAAAATACACCTTAGAATAGTAATTATCAGTTTCAAAACTTAAATGAATTTTTGCCTGTGGACTCTTTGCAGTAGTTCTTTGACTTGTTAGCATTAGAGTGTCCATCAGTTCCAGATATCCAGGAAAAGAAAAGCTGAACCAGCTGATGTCAAAAAACGTACTGGCGAAAGTAGGAAAGGTAGTCTGAAGAAAAACGTAGGCAGATATTGGGAAGTAACAGCTAGAAATAAATGGAGTATGAAGGTGGACAGACAGATTAACTGTTTAGTAGAAGTAGTTTTCCTTCTCTGCAAGGGTTATGTATGCGTATGTTTCAGATATCCAGGAAAGGGGTAGCGGAAACAGCAGAAATAGCGAGAGAGTGAGAGTCAAGATGGAGCAAGGCAGAAATAGAGAGAAAATGTCAGGGACGTCATGCCATGAGTGAGAGAGAAAAAGAAGAACAGCTGGAATTAGAGAATGATAAAAATAAGTCCTTTGATATGTGCAAGAAGTTGGATTTTTGTTTTTGACGTGGCTTTAAACAACCCTTCTCTTCCAAGCCTATGGCAGGGTACGGTAGTAATGAGTTCAAAATTTCGGCATAGAAATAGAAGAAGGCTGGCAGGAGCTGACATAATAGAAAAGCGCCACACTCCCACGCAATGTTTTGGATGGTGGTTTTGCATGACTCTAGATGTCGATATTCTGTTAGTCGCTTCGTAAAGCAGGGATACAGTAAGCCTGTACTGTACTCTGGAACCCTCACAGGCTCTCGCTAAAAAAGAAAGTACTTTACATATTTTTATATTGATACATTCACAGTATATATATGTATAGTCCCATACATTCTTAACGTCAGTATATTTATTATGGGCTACTTTTTAGCTTAAATTTCAACAGACCGCCACCACTCTGGACCTTCCATAATCCTTCAGGGATGGCCCATCGTGTCCTAATATTGTCCCCCCCCCCCCTTATTTTCTGTAGGGTTATGTATCTGCTAGTCGACCTGAAGTCACAAACACTTTTTGTCTCTCTACCACTACTTAGACCCTCTCCCTCCTCTTCTTTTGGTGGAACTTATTGTAGGAGGGAATTGTAAGTTTGTCAAAATGGAAGGGTTATTTTTATCATCTTTTGATAAAAGTTGTGACAACTTCAAATTGGATGTGTTTGCATGAAATCCTGAAATGTGGATGTGATTCCCACTCTAAAGAAAAACCCATTTCCGCTCCCGTCTTTACACACACACAAAAAGGGGAATTGATTTGTTAATTCGGAAGGTTTTTGGTTAGGTTTACTGAATGGCATATATTTGTTGGTTGTCGTCATGTCGTCACCACCACCACTACAGCCACGTTAACTAGTCATTCCTTATATATATATATATATAATATAAATATAATATGAATGTATGTAAGTGTATTTTTTGTCTTTGTCCATCATTTATTTGGTATCCCTGTTGTCCCAACAGTTGAACTCATGTTTTTTCTTGTCCAACAGCATCAAAACTGATTTATGAAAATGTATTATTATTATTATTATTAATCCAACAAGTGTGTTTTCATTTTGATTTAGATTTGGGTGGGGAAAGAAATCGTTTTATTCATAATAATACCATTGTGCTTTTTAAATGTCGTTGCGGACCTGACCCAGGTGTGCTAATGTTAAGAGAGAAAATGTTTGTATGTGTATGTGCGCCGAAAAAAAAACTTTAAAAAAATATATATTAGTGCAGTTTGGAATAGTAAACATTTTTCTTTAACCCTATCTTACCCCTCGCTACCCTTGTCCTCTCATTTTCATTCCTGTTTTTCTTTAGATAGTTGCCAAGATGCACACTGATGACGTCGTCACTTCTTCCATGTATATGAGACGTGAGAGACAAGAGTAATTGCAAAGATCATTCATCTTTCTAATAATTATCTTTCATTGTGTCGCTTTGTCTTAATTTTTAATATTTTCTCCATAAAGTTTAATCTTTCAATGTTAAAACTGTCTAGTTCAATTTTGAGAATTGATTTCCGCTCCATTTTTTCCTAACAAGACAATTGGACATACCCTTCCGATGTCACTCTCTCTCCCTTCTGTCACGTGTGCCAGGTCACGTGTTCTTATTTATTCCCTTGGCTTCACGTCTCATACCTTTTCTGACCTCTGACCACTTTCCAGGGCTGATTTTTGAGAGGTGTAGGCCAGTGGTGGCGAACCTGTGACCCACTGTGCAATTTTAAGTGAGCCGAACTTTCTCGATTGACGGCGCCTTTTCTGAATTTCGGCTTGCTCAAGGCGCCCCTGTGAGAAATCCGTGGCTCCCCAGGGCGTCGCGGCACACACTTTGGGAACCACTGGTCTAGGACACTTGAGAATGATGAACGCCATTTTATCCAAATTATTGAAATGGCAGACTCCGGACTCATTTGATTAACACGTTTTGAGTTCAGTGTGTTAGTTATTCTATTCACCTTGAACACCTGAATTGGGTATCATAATGACCAGAAGAATTGATGGACACTATCCTGTTTAAGATATAATGAGGAGGAGGGTTCATACAGTGCTGAAGAAGTGTGCTAAACCCTTGCTTGCAGATCGGTCTTACCTCTCTCCCTTTCTAACCTTTCATCTCCTAATCCAGAGGTTCTCAAACTTTTTAATTCCAGGAACCCCTTTTTCCAAAGTATATGAAATTCGCGGACACCCCATAGGGTCTGCAACTCAAGTTATAGTTACATAAGCGTAACCTTTTCTGCAGACCCCTTCTATCATTTAGGGAAAATGATGTATGGCGATAGGCCAGACACCATGCAATATTATAACCAACAAAGCATTAATTTACCTGCCAAAATTTCTATTTTGGTTGTATAATGCGGTGTAAGAACATCGTGGGGTAGACTGGCATCCCCCCCCCACAGACAACTTAGCCAATATTCTTGCGGGTTCCAGACGCCTAGCTGGAGTGCCCCCAGTCAGAGCATGTTTAGTGGACTTGCAGACCCGACCCTTCCACAGGCGGGATAAGGATATGATGATCATGAATTTATGGCGATTGTATGCAATCCTGGATCACAGTTTGGGAACCTAATCCACTGTCTAAAATCGGTTTTTCTCATGTTGTTACTAGACCCGTTGTTCTTGTTACGTTTCACTTTTTGCATTCTGGACTCCTTAGTGATCCGGAAGTGAAACTATAGCGCCGCCTTACGACCAGTTCGGTTACTACTGTAACTACAGGACGGTGTAAAATGGCGGATTCCCCAACGATCGAACGCATGGACTCATGCTTTATGGTTCAATAAAAATGCAAAAAAAAAAAAAACATCTGTTCATTATAAATTTTAAAAAAGTAATCCGAAATGGGCTGTGGTGCCATTATTTCGGGTTGTAGCAACATTACTGTATCTATCTCTATTAGAAAGACTTCACTACACTTAAAAGTTTAAACCAGTGACTCGGCTCAGCCCAACGTTTGTTCAGCTCTTATTTGTCTCACGTGGTCTTTAATTTAATTTTCTTTTTAGCTTTGGATTTTGTTGTTAGCAAGCAGTCTTTTGCAGATTTGTCTTAGCGTTTGTGGGAAACTATTCCTGATGATATCTTTTCTGAAGTTATGTATTGTACCAAAACATAAAGCAGGGATACAGTAAGCCTGTATTCTACTCTGGAACTGACACAGGCTCTCGTTAAAATAAGAGAGGGGGAAAAAAGTAATTTAGAAACCCTCTTATAAGAAAAGTGCACGTACTCTAAAATCGACTCTCACTCTTACCATTCTATCGGAAAGAAATCAAATTCAAATAATTATTCTGGTAAATACTATGTGAAATTTCAAACTAGTGTAAAAATCAATCATTCTTGGTTGATTCATTAATGGCATTTTTCCGGAAATGAAGTATGTAAAAAATAACATGGTGTTATGTCTTTTTCAATCATGTATTTTGGAAAATTGTTGAATAATAGTTTTTTTGTGAATTATTATTTCAATTTCTTCAGTGTGTTTTTTTTTTAATTTATAATATACAGTAGTTGATTTAGCTGCTGCTTCCCAATTGGCGTAAGTCACAGTTTCATCTTATCATGACATAACCTACTTATTGATATTAGATAATTACTTAGCAGCTTTTGAGAAAAAGAAATATTTAAATTCATGCTGCTTTTAGTGATTCCATTAATCTAGAAAGGTTAATAATTTATTTTACCTTTAAAGAAGTTGATGTTAACTTCGTTTGCAATAGTACGTCATAGATTAATAGCGTCCTCTAGTGACAAGTTTGGTTTTCACGATTAAAACAGAAATAATTTGGGCGCCAAAATGTTTCCATTTTCGAATGAGTCGTTCTTTTTAGAATCGTTATTTGATTTATCATATTGTCTGCTTGTGAACGATTAAATTACACAACTGAAGGACGGACATTCATTACATTTTATAACCTTGAAGGAAGGTAAGTGGACTGTCGGCGATATAGTATTTAATTAGAATTGATCGGAGCATAATGACGACAGATGAATAATAAAACGGACTGAAAATCATGTCACTCATTTGGAACTCATCAAAATCTAGATACCAAATGTGTTCTGGTTGGATGTTTTAGTGTAATTAAATTTTCAGCGTTGGTTTCAACTTCAATTACATCAATGAAAGCATAAATCATGACTAACCACCGTAACAAGAAGTATGATAATGTAAGTTTTAATAAGTATTCATGAAATTCTGTAAATAATGACATCTATTATGAATAGAACGAATTCTTAAAAGAACCTTCACTGTCGTGAAACTTGAAGTTTTAGTAATTACACTGTCAACTTGCAGGTTACTTCACATGTTTTCATTATGCAATACGTACCAACCAATGTTTTTAATAAACGTTACTGGATATGCATTACCCCCAAGGCATTAGCTTTAGGTAGGATGAATTGTAGTCAGCAGAACGCCTTTCTACTCATTGATTTGATAATCAATGAATAGAAAGGAATTAATCTTATTTAATCTCCACGAATTACTGTCGAAAGCCTGTAATGGTTACAGTTAATCGATCGGAAACCACAAGTAAGATATTACATTTCGAAAAAAAAAATTCACCGATCATACATTACCTGCTAAAATTTTAAAAAGTTCTTGGCTTGTCATCCGACCTACTGAAATCATCATGTACCACCTCAACACTGCATGGAAAAGGACCCTTTCTGTCATCATAATTACTAACCTTTTTGCTCCCAATGACAAACACAGATACTCATTTGTTTCATTGGAACACTCATTATGTTTACGCAGTCGGCTACCGACTTTAGTTTTTGTTTTGTTGGTGTTTTAGGGCCCTTCAACTACAAAGTCATTAGAGCGCTATCCACAGCGTAGTTGTAATGCAGACTGCACAGAGACTACACTAATGCGACGATTTTGGGTATTAGCTGTACCCAGTTTTCCCAAGCGGTCATCCATGTTAGTGCTAGCTGGGGTTGCGCTGCTTAACTTCAGTGATCAGACGAGAACTGGTGTGTCCAATACAATAAGCCGCTCCCCGACTTTAGTGCTGCAGTCCCAAGCTAGGGACAAGCTTCTACGCCTGGAAAGAAACCCTCCTACTACTACTGTGCCATTATAATCATTATCCTACCCTTATCCCGCCTTTGGCGGGGTCGGGTCTGCGGTTTCTAGCCCTCCACTCTCGTCTATGTCCCACCAGGTCCCCGTCCGCCCCACACATTGCCATGTCCTTGCGGGACAACCTGTTCTCACGTCATCTTCGGTCTCTCCTACCCCGGGTGCTACCGACCACCTGCATTCCTGGAATGCACCTAATGAGGCTCCTCTTCTCATGACGTGTCCATACCACCCCAGCCTATTCTCCCTCATTTTTTTCGGCGATGTCCAGCACCCCTAAGCTGCCTCTAATGTACTCGTTCCTAATTCTATCAGCTCTCGACACGCCACTCATGTACCGCAGCATTCGCATCTCGGCTGCTTGCATTCTGTTTACGTGTCAATGAGCTTTTATGACATCACGCTTCCAACGAGTTACTAAAGGAAGTTAGCAATCTAATTATTGAGTGGCCATTTTTTTAATGGATCACTGTCTATCACCAGCTTAATTAATTTGATCCGTTTCAGGTTTTTTCCTTCTAAATTTATGTTAAATTGGTTCCTTAAAAAACCAATGATGTTATTCATTATCACAGTAAACATTATCTTCACGCCTTGACGAAGTCTTACGCCAACCAACAACTACGTTCGTCATCTCGCAGTCAGTGGAACCATTGAATAGGTAATTGGAACTCATTGATATTATCACACCCTGATTATCGTAAAGTGTTGTCACTTCTGCAAATTGGCAAAGTATAGTTTGATGAAACAAAGATCTCGCTAGCTCCTGGCTCTAATCATCCCCATAGGCTAGCACTATTTGCATCTGAAACACTGCTAATACTAACTCGTTCCTCGCCTATGACATGGTTGAATAACCATGATTATCAACATCTTATCCTTATTCTGTCCATGGCGGGTTATTACCTGCTCCCCAGGTAGCTTTAGGCCTACCTCTACTCTGTTTGTAACCCACCACCTGCATTTCCCCTATCGATCTAACCAAATCCTCCTCTACCCTCCTCAAAACATGCCCATACCACTTCAACCTACCCTCTCATTTTTTCTGCTATGTCCCCTACTCCAAAAATGCCCCTGTTATACTCGTTTCTCACCCGATGCGCTCTTATGACCCCACACATATACCTCAGCATAGCATGAGCATGGATACGATGGACCTGTATATTCTACCTCATAACCTACAATGGGTTTGGAAACATAAACCATATATTTTTTGTTTCTAAAAATCTGCATATTCTAATCAACAATGTATCCATTTGTTTTATGAAGATAAGAATTACTTTTTCACTGATTACTCACATACATCTAAGTCTATTACCGTCATGTACAGGTCACTGCACCATTATCAGTAGTTTCTTAACCTTGAAAAATCAATAATTTTAGGATAAATTAGCAAGCTCTTTGGTGATGGTTCTCAGTCAGTGGTCCTGTTACATGGGTACAGTGTAACTGCAGAGCCTGAAGAAGGCAGTTATCAACATATAAAAAGCTAATTTGTTTGTAATAACTTTTCAAACCGCTACCTCAGTGTCAGCGTGCTCGACTACTGGTTCCATTCGTTACAGGGGTCGACGTGGGGGTGGCTTCTTCGAATGGAAAATCAAGCCCATTACGTTAAAGAACCATTTCTACATACAACTTATAGATCGGGCAAAGTATCCAAGTGTAAGATCTCGCCCCCCCCCCCGGTGTCGGTGGAGTACCCCAATGAAGACAAATTGAAATGAGGTTGCAACATTACGTAGGCAGCTGGCTGTGTAAAAATACCGCCCAACAGATCATCCCATGGGGACACAAATGGGTGCCCCACCCCACCTCGCCATAGGTAGCAACAAGGTTAGTAGTTGATAGTGCTTTGTAATTCTTTAACAAATTGACGATAATCTCACATAAAGAGAGAGAAGCGAGTTTATCGCCTAGTCCAGATCGCCAAAAAGCCGCGAATTCTAGGTGTATTTTGGCGGGGTAGGTCAAATGCCTTTACACACCTCGTATAGGACTCCCAATTAAAGCACAAAAACGCCTGCCATTTTCACTGCCTCTGAGCCGTTTAACACATTACTTTAGGCTAGGCCTTTTGTTGCGGTCATAGGACCTCATTCACTGGTTATTAGTGTGTACCTGAGACGCTTCTCGGCTCAGCTCACTCTTCTTGTCATGTAGTATGCCCTCTACGATGCGTGACACTGCATTCCAAGAGTGAAGCTAGTCTCCCCCTCCGCAACTCTTCGTTGGATATCGTCACCTGTCCCTGAGTAGGCACTCTGGCCGGTCCACTTTTCCCACCCTATTTTTTAGGCGGCACTCACTTTTTAAATGGTCCTGTGCAATAGGAGGGTCCTAATCAGGTTGAAAGGGATGTTTTACAGGGCAGTGGTTAGACCAGTTATGCTATATGGATCAGAGTGTTGGGCACGTCAGGAAGAGCCACGTCAATAGAATGCAAGTAGCCGAGATGCGAATGCTGCGGTACATATCCTGGTGTGTCGACAGCTGATAGAATTAAAAATGAGTATATTAAAGGTAGCCTGGGAGTGGGGCCATCACGAAATAAATGAGGGATAGTAGATTGAGGTGGTATGGACACGTCATGAGTTCAGGGGAGGAGGGCCTGTTAGGTCTGTTACAAAAATGCAGGTGGTTGGAAGCACCCGGGGCAGGCCCGGCAGGAGGAGACCAAAGCAGACGTAGGAGCAGGTTGTCCGTGATGATATGGTAGTTTGTGGGTGGACGGTTACCTAGTAGGAGATAGGCGGGAGCGGAAAGCTAGAACCCGCTGACCCGACCCTGCAACACAGGTTGGACAAGGGTATGATGATGATGATTCATTTTTTAAATGCTATAAATATTCTGTGATATCCAGGTTTCTTGGGATACCTGCCTTGGTGGGCCAATAGGTGACATGCTCAATTTACTGCGCCAATGGTTCCAGGATCGATAAGCTTACGGGATCTAGGTGGGTTGACTTCTTTTGGGGCGAGAGAGAAGCCTCGAGTGCGCCTTCTTTCGGATGAGAAATAAAACCGAGTTCCCGTGTGGTGTACGATGGCATTTGCTCGTAAAAGAACCCTCTCTGCTATGCAACGGTTAGATGAGGCGCCGGTAGAGTGCCCCAGCGAACAGTAGACCGACGATATATAAGCATCAAGGTTGCAGTTTTGGTCTGCAGCCGGGTGCGGAAGAAAACCGTGCAATACATCATCCTTGTGTCCTTCAAAGGGACCCCGCCATAGGGGGGAAAAGGGTTAAAGTTGCTTTTACTCTTCCGTACCTGGTGTTGCTGCCCATCTCTCTCTCTCTCTCTGTGTATGCTCTTGCTTCCAGGTCGCTTGCAAGATGTTCAGCGTGTGGCTCCTCTCCTCATCTGTCGCTTTCTTACTGACGTCTGCCAGGCCCTGGGTGTTAGTAGCAGGAAAAAAGGGGGTGGGGAGATATTCAACTGGGATGAGTCATTGAATAAGAGAATGTGTCACGAGAGAGAAAGGCTCTTATAAGCGCTGAAGTTCGTATTCTTTCTCTACATTTGTACCAGATTCTGGCAGTTGACATTAATGGTGACGATGAAGACTTCCAGATGGATCTTGTCTTGTTAGTGTTTAAGGGTCCTTCATCTACAAGGTCATTAGAACCCCGTCCATTGCGTAGTTCTAATGCAGAGACTGCACAGGCACTATACTAATGCGACGATTTTTGGGTATTAGCTGTACCCAGTTTTCTCAAACGGCCCACCCATGTTAGTACTAGCTGGGGTTGCGTTGATCAACTGTAGTGATCGTACGAAAACTGGTGCGTCCAATGCATTACGGCCGCTCCATTCCAGATGGAGTACTGAAACTTGCAATAATCATTGAGAATGGGCAATAAGTAGGGCCGTTAACCTTCTTTGTCTTTCACAAATTTGATTATTTCGAAAAGAATATTTTATTTTTAAGCAAATCCATGGTCGAAATTCTTTGAAATGGGATCAACTTTAAAATAGTGCAGTAATAATAGTTATAATAATAATAATAACATAATAATAATTCTCGATAACAGTATTATTAACGAAATATGTTAAATCTTCAAATTTTTTTTCAAGTTCTACTTTACAAGTACTGCATATAAATATATAAATAATAAGTAACAAATCAGTAAATGTTATATACACGTTAGATGCTAATAGTATTTTTTTGTTTATTTAAATAGTTCATTTAGATTATTACTATTAGTTTGAATCTATCATCCATTGAGTTTCTTTTAATTGTTTAATGTGATTACATCTTTCAATAAAATCGATCATTAGTGTTTGGTTTTACGATGGCCACTATATGTTATAAATTGAAGAATACGAATAAAAGTATAATTGATATATTGATTTTGCAGAGGGACTGATGATGATGATGACCCAGACTGATGCACTGCTAACATAGACGTTTTGTAAGAGGCGAGACGGGTTCAGTCGGTGACTGACTTGCTTCACGGGGTTTTGGGCCTGAAATCAGAGATTGAAACTGTAATATTTAGTCCCCCTGGTTAAAATGGTGCACTTCAATAACTACCTTAACTAGATGGTTAATTAATTATTCACGGGTGTATTGTATTCGGAGAATGATTTTATAATGGTGAAGCCATAAATTGAAAGCACTATGGATAAGAAAATTTTACGTCATATGTTGTATATTGAGGAGATAGTTTGGTAGAGAAGGAATTGACTGTGATTTGAAAAGGCGTTAAATTGTAAAGATAAAATTTATGATGTATAAATAAGGTATATTTAGGTACGCAAAATGTATTTTTAACACGAGTATAAAGCTAATGATATCAACGTTAGAAAAGCAAAATGAAAATGAAGTTGTAAGGGGGGGGGGGGTCATTGAACGACTGGTAACCCGTTTGAAAATGTGTTCAATCACCGGAAATAGTTATTATATTTTTTCTTTACAGATAGGAACCTTAAAATCAGTTATAGATTATGTATGTTACAATATTATGGTTAATAATATTTGGTTTCTTTACAGATAAAGGTATCTTTTTTGGCAGAATGGATATTATGATGAATACAAGGAAGAGGATAAGAGAGGAAAATAAAAATGTTCAGTAAGCAGCCTCTTGATCAATATTATTTCCTTACTCTCACGGTCAATATCCTCTAGCCTTCTAAAATTAAATATCTTATAAGCGATATTAACTATAATAAATATGCTGAGGGCTTGTGTCTGAACGTTATATTGCTCGGAAACCAAGCCCCTGTTTCCGCATTGATTTTAGATGAGTGTCAAGACGCCTTTGTTGGTATGTGTGTTTTTTTTTTAATTTTTTTATATATTAACTATTACTACCTATACCAAAAATGTTAAATATCGAGTAGAGGGTTTTAATCGGCACTCTACGAATTTTTTTAAACAATGTATTATGTGAAATGTTTACAAATGAACTTGCCCTTAATCTAAACGAAAGACTGTATTAAAATGCACTTTGAAATATTTCTATTAGATGAGGAAACGATGTGTGCATATATATCATAAAATGAAAACAATAGAAGATGCCAAATGATAAAATGTAGAGAGAAATCGAAAGGTGAAGTGTAATGGGCGAAAACATGGTAAGTACAAGTTAGAAATGACATTTCTCGCAGAATTAATTTAACATTATTTAAAATCAGTGATGAGATTTCACAACCGTCATAATAATATTGATGTTCAAAAAAGGCAATTATTAAGTATAACCGAAAGAGTTCTAGTAATTATTCCGCTACTTAGTCCTGTATTTTCTCGACAGGACCAGGTACCTACCAACATAACGGTGTTAATCTTCTTCCTCTCGATTCAGAAGTGTAATGTCGCAAAAAAAACTTTTTTTAAGTAAGTAGGTGTCTTTTATTTGAATATGTGCAGTGATTGAAATATGTTAAACTGTGTGCACAACAAGAAACACTATATGCGATTCTCCTCTGTGACGGTGTGTCGGGCGTTGGTTATTTGGGATTGAGTTCTTTAAGGGTAGACGAAACTTTTTCTTTTAAAAGTCTTTTGTGTCTTTCGCAGAACTAGAGAGAAAAGCAAGAAATTGAATAGAAGATGTCATAGCTATTTCTTGTCTGAAGCAACTGTTTCCGATATGAAAATGTTCGATCACATCATGATGCATTTGCCCTTCAGTTTTTCCTTTCTTTTTTGAGACTTTGATTTCTTGGTGTCTAATTGTAGACTCATGGATCGTTTCTTCTCCATGTTGAGCAGTTCCTGGAAAAGTTCTTTGACGTTGTAGTTGGTTTTTGCAGAGGTTTCCATGAAGGCGCAACCCCAGCTCTTAGCCTGCTCCATGCCAATCTGAGTGTCCACTTCCCTAGATTCAGATTCATCGCACTTGTTTCCCACGAGCATGATGGGTATTCCTTCAAGATCCCCCTTTATTTCACGGATCACGTTCCAGATGGGTCTCAGTTCTTCAAGAGACTGTTTGCTGGATATGGAATAGACAAGGATGAACGCATGCCCTTTGGAAATGCTGAGACGTTGCATGGCTGGAAACTGATGACTGCCAGTTGTGTCCGTTATCTGCAGCGTACAGATGTTTTTATTACAACTGATAACTTGGCGATATGTGTCCTCAATTGTAGGAATATAACTTTCGCGAAAAGTCCCGCGAACGAAACGTAAGACCAGTGAGCTTTTGCCTACTCCGCCGGCGCCAAAAACAACCACTCCATAATCATTACTTTGTTCTGGCATCTTCGGTATTTGATTTCAAGATTCTTCACCGTTGTTTTGAAGTGGTTATAGTCTCTTGTAAATTGATGATGATGCTTCAAGCCCAAAGTGTCCACGTGATGGGAACGGGCATGGACGGATGAAATGCACTTAGATGTCACTGCATTTTTGAACAGATCTGTAAAATGAAATAGACGTCATTAATCTCGTGTTTTGAAACTGGCGGCGATATAAAATTCCATAATGCCAAGATTAGTGACCACTTGACAGTGTCTGTGCCCTAGGCTGAGTTCTTTATGCTGAACCGAGCGAGATATGTTATTAATTGAATGAATGGGTCGCATACGTGACTTCCAGCTGTCGATAATGATGATGATGATAGTGTGGTTGTGTATATAATGGATTAAGTATAAGGGGGCGGGCAGTAATTATCAAAAAAAGATACTAACGTCAGCAGCTCTATAATACTCGCGTTTGATAAGTATAACCCCAATAACAGCTGTAACTAGTGTCCACATTCACCCCTTATTATTGCTCCTGTTTTCCGGCTTGCTTCCTACCTTTTTTTTGAATACAATCTCTATAGCAAGTCTATTGTACGGTTAAATTGGCAGGGAATTAAGCTAATGATGAATTTGATGTTCACTTAAATCCATCGCAGTGGACATTTTGAAGGAAAGTAAAGCAATAACAGAATTGTAGTCAAGGGGCGTCATAAACCATTGGCTATTTTCAGGGGATGAAATTGCATTATAGAATAATGTGGTCTCTTCTTACAATGTGTGCCCTTTAACTTGCCTTACCAGGTTTAATGAAGCATCTATTTGCATGCAATCAATGGATGGAACTAGAGAAGAGGAGCATCAGCAAGAACAGCAGCAGCAGCAGAAGAGGAAGAAGAAGAAAACAACATCCTCCACCAGTATTTGACGTAGGTTTGTCTTGGTATGTATGTTAAGGAAAATAGGAATAATGTCAAATTTAATCTTAAGATGTGATCTTGACAACGAGTCTCTCCACAAATCAGTGCGCCAACAGCATCACCGCCAACGCGGAGTCGAGATCACTGCGTAGGAGTCATTTCGCACAATAAACAGTAAGATGCAACAAATCATGGCCATTATTACCTAGAAATGAAAGGTTTCCTCTCTCTCTCTCTCCCGCCTATCTTCTTTATGTGTCCCTCCCCTCTTCTAGCTCTTGCTCTGTCAATTTTGGTTTTTGTCCTTGTAATATTCAGTTATACCTAGCTTGAGGTCATGCATTGATAATTAAATTATTTTCATAAAAATCTTTGATGCGAATGATGAGGTTTGTGATTGGTGAAAACGTCAAAAAAAAGATGTTGAATCCTACAAGTTGAAAGTGGGATGGGTGAATAGTAGTGTCTTGTGGTTGGCGACTAACCTCACGCCCCCAGAAGTTAGAATTCGCTAGTGGGCAGGTTTTTCAGGTCTAGGAATGGGATGCTTGCACTCTTGGTACCTTTTTATATATATATATATATATATATGACTCGTATTCTTTTAGAGCCTAGCATCGCGTGACCTGCAAATGGCAACTATGGAGACACTTGGTTGGCAAGTTATTATTATTGTTGTTGTTATTACATTATGTGAAACCCATCTATAATCTGAAATTACTTGCCACCGAGTTTCTTCCTCTCGTCTCCTGGCAGTGCCTTTAATGTGCTCACAGAATTCCCAGCAGACAAGAAAAGGAAAATGGTGACATTCTTACTAATTGACACTTAAAACTCTACTCATGTTGCATGCATACATATTATCATAATTAAAAGACGAAATTGTTTTTACGTTTATTTTATACCCACTGAATTTACGGAAGTATCAAACAGAAGTGAATTGCTAGCAATATATTAAAATACATATAACATCGGTTTGATTCTTTCTAACTCGAACAAATTTATTTTAAAGTTCATAGGTTGAAATAGTTGGAAATCAACCTACACCCCTTTCATTTCATCGAGCACCTATTTTTTTTTTCTTATTTGTAATTTATGCATGTTCGAGTTATAAAGATTCACTGAGTTTGAAAAACTGCTGTTAATTTACCTGTGATTACAGGATCGTTTTCATAGACGAAGGTTAAAAATATTGACCTTTTCTTTTGTTTAGAATGTGCAGAGAGAGAAAGCGAGAGACAGAGTGGACTTGTTTTTCAAATGCTGATAATTCGCTTGACCGTCCCTTTCTCACAGATATTCAATCAAGAAGAGTACCATTCACAACTACTCACAGGTAACAAGTTTCAGTCTTTACTTCCGCCTTGCACGCGTGATTTACCAAAGTAATATGATTTGGTGACAAGAGTCGCAAGTCACTAGTAGCATTTCCTTTACTTTAGACTCCTCCTGTTGTTGTGTTGTCAGTACTGTTATTGATGCACCGAGTTGGTAAGTTCATCTCCCTCCTTCTGTCTGTTTGTCTGTCTCATCCTCTTCTTCCTCATATCTTATTTCCTGTTTTAGTCTCTCCCCCCTTCTCTTGCTTTTCTGTTTTCACTAACTCTCCACTATTACCACCGCCACCCCCCTTGCCCTACCCTGTTACTCCCTTCTCTCTCTCTCTCTGTATCTGTCCTCCTCACCCTTCCTCGTCTCATCGGTACTTAATACATAACGCAGTTCAAATGAAAATAAGGGCCAAAAGTGCACGAGGCTTTCTCCATTTGTAACTCGTGGGTAAGATGATGGGTCACGCTGTGCGTTATTGTCAAAACACTACTACTGCTACTACGCAGCCAAACTTAGGGATGCACTTGTAAGGGATGCTGCTGCAAACGTGTTTTCGGCGTAGCGCCCCTTACGGTTAATAATTCAAGTCGGTAGGATATTTGGATATATTTTTCGATCGCATTTATTGTCAAGCTTGCGACGGTATTTCTCTAGGTTGACCTCGCATCGATTTAATGTATGTGTCTGCATTCCGGAAGTTTTTCCATCCTTCTGTTTCCGCCTTGAGTCTCGTCATACCTCTTGTTTTAATATCCTCTTCTCCCTTCTTTCCCCTCTCCTCCCTTGCCTGCATCATCCCTCATCCCCTTACAATTTCTGATTTCTTTACTTGCTATCATTGGTAGCAGTCACTATAAGCCCCATTAGACGTCACTTTGTAACTTTTCAATCTTTTACCATAGAGAATTAATGAACTCGACTTCCGGAGTCCATGTGTACAGTCGTGGCTTCGTGTGGTGTGTACGTTGCCACCTGCACGTAAAAAAACAACCCCTTCTAAGCGAAGTAAGATATATACGCGTAATTCGGCAAAATTTCCAGGTATGAGAGCTCGCCCTCCAATTTGTATCGGTGGAGGAAAAAGTGCCTTAACGAAGAAAACGGTTTGCAGCATTAAGCCACAGCCGGTTCCAGCGGGATAAAGGGGCACTCCCCACCCTGCCAAAGGCGGGAAAAGAGTTTGGCTTGATATTGATAACAATTGTTTGAATAAAAGTAGCTCGGCCCTCCTGAGCGACTGTATTGCGTTGGACATACCAGTTCTTGTGTGATTTCTGAAGTCAAGCAACGCAACCCCAGCTAGTACTAGAATGGGTGACCGCTTGGGAACACTGGGTACTGTTAATACTCTAATCGTCGTAACAGCGTAACGTCTGTGAAGACTCTGCATGAGAACTACGCAGTGGACGGGGCTCTAATGACGGTTTTATTTGAAGAGCCTTAAAACACCAACAAAACCTTGGCCCTGTCTGAATAGACAGCAAAAGACGACTTAAATCAATGGTTCCCTACGTGGGGCAATTAGAAGTTTAAGATGGGCGGTTTAAGTATGAATGTTTTTTCATATCACTTAATAATATTTTTATTTATAATTACTTAGCGATTTCTTCCTCAGTACGTATACTGTCCCACTGTGTCCTGAACTTTTTTGAATAATAAGAAATATCTATATGTCACCATGGAGGCATCAGGATTTTAGAGGAGCTTAGGTGGGACATGGCCCAAACAGGTTGGGAAACACTGACTTAAATGACTGTATGACATATGGGGTAGTGAGGTAACTTTGAGGTAATTCTCCCTCTGTCCCTCTTATTTCTAACTCTTCCCCCTCCCCCTGCTATTGGCAGGAGCGAGACTAGTTTGAGGAAGGAGTTCTTAGGTCTGAAAAAGGGAGCAGGAAATTGGCGGGACAGAAGGAATCGATCCTTCTCTTCGTATTTATTTTCTAATAGTCAATTTTAGTGTGATTTTTTTTTTTACGTTGTCCTAGGTAACAAAATGGTTCAAGTTGACAAACAAGTGAGCTGGGAGATCTATCAAACTCTCTACTTACTGGTACGTATCTGGATCACGTTTATTGTATTATCCTAAGAAGTGAAATTGAAAGAATTTCTTTCTCTCTCTCGTTTTTCATGTAGGAGTTATTTACGCATTCAGGATGAATTCTACCACAAATTAAATGCAGAAAGGATGGTTGCCGACGATAATTATGAGAAATGTAGTTTCCTTTTTCGATTGTTTCAAGCAAGCGGTAATGTCTCTGTGATAATACTTCTATTCGTGCATTAAAATTCATTAAAAATGGCATAAGCCTAGAGATAGAGAGTGAGAGTGTGCGGGACATGGAAAGCTATATCCAGAATAATAATTTTTTTTATTGGATTAGATAAGGAAATAGATACAGACCTGTTTATGTATCGTGCACATCGGACTTAATCACGCACAAACAGGTTGTCCTCGTTGTGGTGGTTGTTTTTAGCTCAGTTAGTAGCTAGCCTATATTTTTGATCCGACATTTAAAAATTTGTAACTTTCCACGACTGCACTGTTGATAATAGGCCGTTATGAGATTACAAAAAAAAATAGTGAACCTTTTCCAAAAAAAAAATTACTGTAATTATTTTTCTAGCTGCACCCCGTAGTAGTAGTAATAGTAAGGGCTTTTATACGTCAGTTCACACACACTACCTTCTCTCTCACTCTCACTCTCGCTCGCTTTTTTGTACGTTAAACTAACACCCGCCAATCGCACGATGAGAGTCCTTAAAAGACGGATATGGCTGTTGTCATAGCAACGATCATTCCGTTAACCGACTGCATCTGCAACAGACGTAGTGACGTCATAACCCCTTTAGATTGTCAGTGTATTTCCCCCTTTTCATTCTCTCTCTCTCTTTCTCGCTGTCTCCTCATCTCTCTCCGCGTTCTCCTTCCCAATCATACACACGCACACGCTAACATATATCTCTCTTTCTCTACTCTGCATATCTTTTATTTGCCAGTTCCTGTTTTCTTCTGGCTCCCTCTTTGACTCTCTCCTCACTGAACCTTTGCCCGATGTCTCTCTCGCTCTATCTTTTACGCATATACATTGATAAGACCCAATGTTTATGAAGACCACATGGGCTTTTTTTGTCTGTGTGTGCGTATGATGCGGAATGACGCCAAAGTGGCTTTTTATTTATACCGCACCTTATCACCACCTCTCAAAATATCAATAGTATTCCATATTCCTGACCAGGATGTATTTAAATTGAAGATAATTTTTTTTTCAATTATAATCCTTAAAATTACATCATGTTACGGTAAATTAGAGGGAGCGGCTTATTGCGTTGGACACACCAGTTCTCGTCTGATCACTGAAGTTCAGCAACGTAACCTCGGCTAGTAGTGACATGGGTGGCCACTTGGGAGCACTGGGTACTGCTAATAGCCAGAAATCGTCGCATCAGCGTAGTGTCTGTGCAGTCTCTGCAAAAGAACTACGCAGTGGACGGGGCTCTAATGACCGTTGCAGTTGAAGGGCCGTAAAGCACCGACTAAACAGGTAATCAACTCTGAATGCCTAATTACTAACGTCAGGAAGCGACTTCTCCCCTCCCCCACCCGCCTACACATTGTAATTCAACAAATTTAAATATTTCTTTTCTGCGTATAAAAGGGTTTGCGTACAGGTGACATCAGAGAAGCACGCCTGGCAAAGATTTTATTTCTTATTTCACCTCACCTAAAACGAAGGGTATGAAACATGGACTAAAGAGTCAAGTTGGCTGCCAATTAAACTGCCAAGGACGTGAAATGACCTCATTGTTGATTGGGGCTTCGGTTTGTTTAGGTCGACGAAATAATTGATAAATTGTAAGTTAAAATTGTGCTTCATATTGACCGCCAATTTGTAAATTTTTATAGAACCGTTTACCGGGGTATCTAGATTTCAGGAAGCTCCCCCTGGATGCTTCACCTCATGACCTTCACTACGTTGACACAACACTCGGTTCGTCGTCATTGAAAAGGTTCATACGAGATTGATTTAATTATATTGAATATGTTACCCCCCTATAATTAGATGACATCAGCTAGTAGGTGATCTTAAGAAGGCTGTGGTTGGTGGAGATCAATTGAAAAATATTTACTTGTTCGTGGATTGGCGGACTAATTTTTATCTTTGGGATTATCGAATGGCGTAGAAATGATAACTAGCGACCGTTTCAAGGCACACCAATGACCTCGTGGTTGTTGCCGTAAGGTAAGAAGAAAGGAAATCCCATTTATTGATTATTTTTAATACTGTCTCGATTAGAGGGGGAGAGGGTTGAGTTATAACCCGAACTTGCTTTCATTTTAATCATCTTATTTAACTCTTCGATTTTCTCCCCTTCTTCTTCATCCCTTTCTACTTCCTATTTCCCTTTCTTGAACGTTTTTTTGGCATAAAGCATTACTTAAGGCGTGAACCTGATTTTTTTTCAAGAATCACTTACCAATTTTTACAATCGCTTAACGAAATTAATATTCCTAGGTGCATTTCAACGCTTATCGCTTTACCCGTTACATTCACAACGTCTATATTAGCTAACAGGTAATAATTGTCCATTTTACTGCTATCTTAAATTGATTTTACCGATTCAGATGATTTCAGTGTAAGAATCTGACAGCTCATAAGACCATTAGATGTGCATTAAGGATTTTCATTTCTCCGCAGAGTAAGTAGAGTGTAATGTTTCGGTTCCCACATTGCATATTTTACTTTTGATTTCGTCTCGTTGCGTTTAATAGGTCATTAAGAATGGACGGATATGCATAGCTGCACATACTCTTTCTTAATTGTTTTTGTAATCTGATCTTATTACAATACATTGGAAAGAATGGACCTGGACTCACAGTTATACTGCATTATCATCATCCCCTTATCCCGCCTGTAGCAGGGTCGGGTCTGCGGTTTATACTCGGTTATACTGCAAGTTGCGTTGAGTTGAGTAGCTGAGTTACTTTGGACACACCAGTTCTCGTCCGATCACTGAAGGTGAGCAACGCAGCCCAAGTTAGTACTGACATGCTCGTTGTTTGTTTGTTGGTGTTTTAGGTCCCGTCAACTGCATAGTTCTAACGCATAGACTGCACAGACACTACACTAATGCGACGATTTTTGGGTATTAGCAGTACCCAGGCCACCCCATGTTAGTACTTGCTGGGGTTGCTTTGCTTAACTCCAGTGATCAGACGAGAACTGGTGTGTCCAACACAATTCGCCGCTCTCGTTAGTACTGACATGGGTGGTCGGTTTTACATTGGGTGCTGCTAATTTCCCTTCTCCTACATCACCTGCTCCTACCTCCCTCTCACCCGCGAGCAGCCTCCACAAGGTTCAGCCCTTTATGGCTGCTTGGCCAACTCCCCAACCCGTTAGTCTAACATACTAACATACATATTATTGAAGTACATATAAATATTGCATATCCTGTCGTTCTCGTTTTTTTTTAATCATTTTTTTTCCTTCAGTACTTACTCTGCTTGGTGAATAAACCAAGACCGGATTAGGTATCCAAAATATTGTTTGATGGCCTTGGTGGCCTAATCTTTATCCTTGACACGAGGAAATAGTTTCTGAATTGAAATCATTGTGAAAAATAGATATTGCTGCAAATAATTGATAGCGTACTTGACTCTGAAACTTTTGATACATTCAATCCTGGTCGACGTAAGTAGGTGTTTCTTTGGAGGTTAGAGGGACACGAGTGTTTATCTATCGTTAAATGTCATGTCATAGTATGCTCTGTGCGATGTCACACCACTGGGCACAAAGAAACATCGGGGGGGGGGGGGAGATGCGTAGTTCGGCAACATTTGTGCCTCCTAGTTTTTTTTGGAACTCGCCTTTGACGTCGATTTATGGTCTTCAGAGCTATGACGGTGATAAGGGGTGCATCAAATAACCATATAAACCACACTAAGTATGTATGTGGGATGTTCAGGTTTTTTTTGTTTCCAGTTACATCGTTAAGTATCCTACTGCAGTTGATTTATTTCATAAAGTATGTTTTTTTGTGTTTTGTTGGTGTTTTAGGGCCCTTCAACTACAAGGTCATTAGAGTCCCATTCATTGTGTAGTTCTAATGCAGAGACACTACACTAGTGCGACGATTTTTGGGTATTAGCAGTACCCAGGCCACCCCATGTTAGTACTTGCTGGGGTTGCGTTGCTTAGCTTCAGTGATCAGACAAGGACTGATGTGTCCAACGCAATAAGCCGCTCCCATAAAGTATGCAAATACTCTGCTAGTAAAGTAGAATTTTTCAGGAATGCAAGTGGTCAGTAGCACCCGGGGCAAGAAGAGACCGAAGCAGACGTTGGGAACAGGTTGTCCGTAAGGATATGGCTTTGTGTGGGGTGGACGAGGAGTTGGTGGGAGACAGACGGGAGTGGAGAGCTAGAACCCCGCAGACCTGACCCTGCTACAGGCGGGATAAGGGTATGATGATGATGATCTTGCATCTAGAGAAAATGATACCAGTACTAATGGAACAATGTAATATCTAATTTGAAAAAATTAATATTTGATATATTTCAGTAATGCTTATTAATTGTGCATAACGCCTAACTCAGTGCTGACCACAGGTTCATAATTTTTCGTATAATTTTGACAGGATACGAATACCAGCAAAAAATGTCAAGGCAACTTTAAATCTTGATAACACATATTATTTTATGTAGTGAACTTGATGTCTGGATAAAAAAAAAAAGGCATGGTTCAGGAAACCAAAGTACCATGAAAGTCAGTTAAATGAAAGGAAATGAAATCTTAGTTGTTTTGTTAATTTGTTATTTCTAAAACAATGTTTTTTAACATGTTTTTTTATCTTTCTTAAGTTTGTAGACAATATTTTCAAAGGGACACAAAAAAGGAGTAAAGACGACACACTTACCGGTTGATGTTGCGTTCAAAATAAAGGTGACATATATGCGGAGAAAGCAAAATAGTTTCACTTAATGCTGTCATGTCCATCTTTTTCTATCAAGGTTCGTTATATATATATATTTTTTTTTTAAATCGTATATATATTTTGCTTTTGTCCACTTTCAACAATCCAAATATGAAAGAGTAACCATATAAACTGTCGTATGCGTTTCAGCCATGGCCATCACGTTCTTGCAATCCTCAACAGGGATATTTTTTGTTCATCACGTTTCATTTCTTGAAATCGTTAACGTGTAAATGTCTGTTCGTCATCTGTCTCTCTCTCTCTGTCTCACTCTGTGTGTGTATCTAAAAAAATACACGTATCGATACTTGTTAAAATTTAGAAGAAACTTAGAGGTGTACAGCTCTCTAGAACTCAAGGGCACTATTTCGACTTTTACAAGAGCCCCTTTTTCAGCCCTCTCTTCCTTTTAGAAATTATGTTAATAAGCATATCTTATTCTTCCCTACTTCACATATTGACTTTGGCGGGTCTGACGTCTGTGTTGTCATGGTAACTTCAAAATCGATCTTTCGCCATTCATTCATTACACAGCCACATTTTCACAACTGCCGAAAAACACGCCCTCTTCTCGTCCAAATACTCACTGCGCCGCAAAAGTCATTAATGGCTCTCCCTCACTCTCTCTCTCTCTTTCTAGTAATTTATCCGTAATTTTTTTTTCATTTGATATCATCTCCATATATTTTAGACTCGCCCTCCGTTTCCCGAAATCATTAATTTTGCGACATGTCATTTGATACAAGACGGAGGAGAAAGAGAGAGAGAGAGGCACATGTAAGATGAAAATGTCTCCTTGAAGTCAGGAGACTATCATTCCTTTAGCAAGTCTCTGGACGTGAAGATCGGCAGTTCTGTATCAATTTCATCCGTCTCAATAGCTCATTTGGTACAGTATTTGACTCGAACTTATAGCGTGCAGTTCTAGTCCTGTTATAAGACGTACTCGCTTCTTTTCCGCATGGGCTCCTACAGAACGGATTTCAAATGCTGTGCAGCCAAGTTGCGTTGGACACACCAGTTCCCGTGAGATCACTGAAGTTAAGCAGCGCAAGCCCACGTCAATACCAACTTGGGTGATTTGTCAAGAACGTTGGGTGCTGCAAATTAACCCTCTCCTTCGTCCTTTCACCTACCTCCTCATCTCCCGCGGGCAGCCTCCTAAGGGTTGGCTCTGTTATGGCTGCCTGGCTTACTCCCCAACCCACAATACTAATCCAGTGAAGTTGTAACTTTTACTCAGCAGAAGAAGACCTTAAGGTGTTATGATGAATGATAATTCAACTATGGATATGCAAAGACAGAATTATATGAAAGCTTCTGATCCCAAAATTAAGATTAAAATAACGTTTAAGCTTAACTAGCACACGGTTCCTTCAGACTCTTAGGTCCGCACCTATTTAGCTTATACGTAAACCCAGCACTGGAAGTTATTCTCCCTTGTGAGGAAAAATAAAACTGTGATCCATTGTGAATACTGCGAGTAAAAGAATCCTTTCTGTATGGAAAAGAATGTCGGATTGAGAACCTCTCCCACCCTGTCGGTTGAATAACCAGAGTTGACAAGCAGGCGCTAAATAAATTTAATCAAATCATATCTGTATTTATTTCGACCTGCCTCAGTGGCGCAATAGATAGCGTGCTCGATTTACTGCGCCAGTGGTTCACAGTCGATATTGGATTGAGGTGGGTTGGCTTCTTTCGGGCAAGAGAGAAGCCCCCGAGTGCGCCTTTCTTCGGTTGAGAAATAAAACCTACGTCCCGTGTGGTGTAAGATTTCATTTGAACGCAAAAGAACCCTCTCTACTAAGCAACGGATATACGAGGCCAAAATTTCCAGATGTAGGAGCTCCCCCCTCCCCAGCAACGCTGGGGTGTCCCAACGAACAGTAGATCAACGATAAATAAGCAATTGCAGCGTTGGTCGGCAGCTGGCTGCGGAAAAATACGGTCCAACATATCACCCGTGTGTGGCCAAGTTGCTTTGGACACACCAGTTCTAGTGAGATAACAGAAGTTAAGCAACGCAAACTCACGTTAGTATCAACATGGGTGGTTGTTAGGGAACGTTAGGTGCTGCAAATTTCCCCTCTCTTACATCCCCTACACCTGCCTCCTCTCTCGCGAGCAGCCTCCTAAGGGTTCGGCCTGTTATGGCTGCTTGGCTTACTCTCCAACCTGTTTGTGAAAGTGTCCATTAAGAGGGACAAGATGAGTACCAGACCCTGCCATAGGCGGGAAATGGGTTAGAAGTTGTTTTTTTTTTTGCATATCTGTATTTATTTCTGTTTTACTCTCTTCGTATTCAACAAGAGATTTAAATTGTATGTCATCTTTTTTTTTAATCATTTTATAGATGATCAAGGGACTACTAGTGAGACTCCTTAAAAGGTTATATGAAGATAAATAACACATGCATGTCGGGCACCTTATGCCGGGTCCATTGAACTGAGACAAGGCATTCAACCACAAGTGTAGTCAATGACTGAGCAAATTGTTGTGTTACTTTATCCTATCAGTGTCACCGAAGTTGTGTGGCTTAATCGTAAGTGGATTGTCCTATCCAATCCTTTTCCCCATGATTATTCTGACAAATACTTTTTTTTGCTCAAATTTTTCCCTCTTTCCCATCGGTATGTAGAAAGTTGGTTTCTCATCTCGTATTAATATTTAAAACAGTAATATTTAATGGAGCGTAATACATCAAATATTCAAAATTCAATAATAACCATATCTAGTGAATCCCGTATTAAATTATAATGGCGAGGAGATATGATCGTGTTCAACATAGTTTCCAAAATATTTTAGTGCCGCCAGTGGTTCGCAAAACTAAAACTGTTACGACTAAGGAAAAGTCATTCATCCAGGAATGCTAATAATTAAATTCGATATTGAAAAAGAGCAACCTGCTCATCCATCAAAAACCTCCTATTTTGGTTAGGAAATACTGGACACGTCAGAGTGGCCTGGTTGGTAACCGTTGATTTAACGCTTGTCAGAATAATTGCAAAGCCTTACTCACACTTGTATATTTTCCTGAAGCGCATCCCTGTAGAAATGCACCACCTTGGTAGTTCAGTTACCGCTTATAAACACTGGGTACTGCTAACACCCAACTCGTCGTTAAGAGCGTAGTGTCTGTGCAGACTCTGCATTAGAACTACGCAGTAGACAGGGCTCTAATGACCTTTGTCGTTGAAGGACCCTAAACCACCAACAAAACAAACATGTAGTTCAGTTAATAACGCATTTGTATCTTGAGCTCATGATTTACAACTTCAAGACTGGCCAAGAAAGAGGAAAGAAAAATCACAAGTGCGTCTTTTGCCGGATAGAATGTCCAGTTACAGTTCTGTGGAAAGGTGAGCATCACGTCACCACTGAATAAAACCTTTTCTATACACAGAAAAATGTGTGTGGAGCAACGAATTAAAAACGTGTGAGAGGCCTTCAAAGTTGACTTGCTGATGTTTAAATAACCAAATGTGTACAGAGGTTTTAACAGACATTTTAATCTCTGAACTGTGGTTCAAAAAACTGATTATGAATCTCAGTGCCCAACTGCAATCAACTAACAATTGGTCACCATCCTGACAAATCACCATGTAGCTGTCCTTGCAACAACTGGTTCCATTTGATCTTGCAGGTAATTAATCCATTTGTAACTCTAATCGCACCCCCTTTTTGTCTAATCTTTCTTTTTATTCCAAGAGTGGTTGTGGCATCAATTGGGTGATCGGATTTGCAAGACATTCCTCGGTATGTATTCGTTGGTACATTTTCCCCTAGGCCTAGTTCAATATTGCAATCACCAAAAATATTTTGGTTATTGTACTTTACTGCAGTGTATGTAATGGTTAGTTGATGGCTCTTGTTGTGGCTTTACCACTTTTCTAGTGCTTTGCAAAAATTGTACACATTGTAACTACATAGTGAAATTATATGACGTTGATGAAGAACTGTCATCCTAATTCGTTAATATTCACATCGTAGTCTCTCATTTTCCACTCGATGTTGTGCCATCTGCCAAAGGCTCCAACGTCCACAATTCTTTGGTAAAAAGTCAGGTACCTTGGTTTCAAATAAACACACTGAGCAGCATAAAATGATACGGCCGCGTCGTAATTGTCCAGCCACAGAATTGAAAAGAAACACAGATTCAGAACTCGAAAGAGACCTTCGTTTTGAGAACTATGGAGTAATCTCAAATGCGTTTCTGACTCTGGGTTTCGTAAATGTTGAGGCACTAAAGAAAGACGATTAGAGCTTTGAAGGAGCTGATGCCGAAAGTGATGTTCTGTTGGATTGGTGTTGATGGCCAACATCAATGTTCCTAATCCTGAAAGGAAATTATATTATTGAATGATTAATGAATTCTTTCCATATTAAATCGACCTGACTTCAGGTCGGTTGTCGTTGCTTTCTGGCCCACAACTACGCAACAGGTAGATGAGGCAACAATTTCCAGGTGCAGGAGCTCGCCTCCTCCCCTGGCGTCGGTGGAACACCCCGCCGAACAGTTGACCGACGATAAATAAGCGTAGGGGCTGCAGCTTTGGTCGGCAGCCGGTTGCGGAAAAAAAGTCTAGTATATCGCCCTTGTGTTCATTCAGAGGGACAAGATGGGTACCCGATCCTGCCATAGGCGGGAAAAGGGTTAGGAGTTGCTTTGCTTTTGCATTTGAGGCTTCCCTGACTCGTCCAAAACACGGAAACTGCCTACGTTGACCAGTGGATTGCGAACCACGAGCTCAAAGGGTCAAGCACATTTCCAAGATATCGGGTTGTAGACGTACAAAGACCTCCACGCAATTTATCCTAAGACTTCTATTAATTTTAAACTAGTTAACGGTCATGGTGCACTAGTTCGATGCAGGGGTGGGACTGATTGGGTGCATCGAATCTTTCGGGTATACGTGTGACGAAAGTTGAACTCTCCGTTAAATGGAACGGATAAAGCTTTGTGCTGTACATGATGTCGCCTTCATGGGAAAGCATATACTGTATGTGTATACAGTAGTTGCTAGTAGGGCCAAGTTGCGTTGGACACACCACTTGTGAGATCACTGAAGTTAAGCAACGCAAACCCACGTTAGTAGCAACGTGGGTGGTTGGTAGAGAACGTTGGGTGCTGCAAATTTCCCCTCTCCTGCATCCCCTACACCTACTTCCTCTCCCGCGAGCAGCCTCCTAAGGGTTCGGCCTGTTATGGCTGTTTGGCTTACTCCCAACCCGTCAGTGTAACATAGAAACATAGTGTCTGCCTTGGCGCACCTGTAAGGCTAGGAGCACACTATAGTCAAGACTGTCTGATGACAGTCTATGTCAGTGGTGGCGAACCTTTTTTTGAGGACGGGTCACAATAACACGAAAAAAAAAACCAAAAAGTTGTCCGCGGGTCAGGTGCAAGCACTATTTAATTTTATTAATAAAAAAATTATTATTAATAATGAATAACTTAGTTTTTTAAAGTAGCAAATAGAGAACATCATCATAATACCCTTATCCCGCCTGTGGCAGGGTCGGGTCTGCGGGATCTAGCCCGCCAGGTCCCTGTCCACCCCACACACACACTATGAGACGATAAACTCGATGTGATTCACGTTTGGGTCACTTAAAATTGCACGGTGGGTCACAGGTTCGCCACCACTGGTCTATGTGCTCAGCTTGGACAATAAAAACCAATGGGTAGCCGCACACTTGACTTGAAACAAGGCGTCTAATAGACAAAATTGATTAACAACCACATAGTACACAGACTGCCATAAGACAGTGTTGACTATAGTGTGCTCCTAGCCTAAATAGCCTTATCGCAGATAAGAGCCAGACGTTCATCATCTCACCCTCCTCCTGTCTGAGGAAGCGTCGGGTCCCCCTCCACCCCGCATGTCCCTTTGCACCCCCTGCGCCCACGTCCGTTTTTGTCTTCCCCTGCTCTTGGTGCCCCCGATCACCTGCAATCCTGTAATGGCCCTAATAAGTTCCTCCTCCCCGTCCTCATCACATGCCCACACCACCTCAACCGACTCTCTCTTTTTTTCTGCGATGCCTCCTACCCCCAGCCACATCTAACATAATCGTTTAGGATTCGGTAGGATCGTGTCACTCCACACATGTAGCGCAGCATTCGCCTTACATGGTTCTTCCTAACTGCCCAGCACTCCGAGCCATACAGCATAGCGGGCCTAACGACCGTTCTGTAAACTTTGCCCTTCAACTTTATTGGGACCCGGAGGTCGCACAGGACCCCACTTGCCTGTCTCCACTTCAGCCATCCTACAACATCAGCATCTATCTCCCCACTGCTTTGGAAAACTGATCCTAAATAACGAAACTTTTGCACCACTGGGATCCCCTCTTCCTCACAACGCATCTCACCCCCTTGCCCCTGGCCACTAAAATTGAATGCTAGGTACTCAGTCCGTCTTCATGTTCACCTTAAGGCCCCTTCTTTCCATTGCTGTTTTAATATTTTGTAGGCCTTTTGTGCATCCTCTTTGGATTCCTCAAGAGAAGAGCCAGACGTTAAATAACATAATTAATAAACAAACTACCTGTGGCTATCATAGATGCTTTCAGAGGCTTGGTTCGGGCATCAATGACAACTTCTCGTGCAACTTCTCTGTAATCTGCATAGATTCCTTTCCAGTAAAATGCTATTTGAAAAAAAAGCCATTTGTTAAGTCATATGGAAAAGAAGACGGTACCAAAGAAGACATCTAAATGCATTCAATAGATGAATTTCAAATACCCCATTTCTCAAAGCGTTCACCCTTAAATTTTTCAAAAAAAGTAGCGAGCTTCGGCGGCACCCGCGCATTTATCCGGATAAATTTCAAAACTGAAGTCATTTCAATTTAATTATGAGCTCCGAAAATAACAAACATTTTCGAACACGTGAACGCTACTAAATCATTCTCGGAAGTACTGTGTTGATGTGACCGGAAGATGATTTGTTCTGTGTCGTCGTAAATTCAAAATGGCAACTTCGGATGCTGCTGTTTTAGACATTCAGGTCAGTTATTTAGTTTTTTTATTATTTATGAATGTAATTTTACATGATATTCATAATTGTATTAATGAAAATGTTGCTCTTTATTATCCAGACGGATAATCAGAGTGATGCAGAGTCTGCCTTACAGTTTCAAGGTGATTGATAAGATTGACGTTACTCAACTCTTGTGACTTACAGTATTGTATACGAAACTACATGTCTCGCTTCAGATTTTGGTGTCAACACAACAGGATCTCTCTCCCGTAGTGGAAGTTCATTAAAAAATGAGCAGTTGCACACATTTACACATTTCCCCGACACTCCAGGCTCTGATGAGGATGATACAGAGAATGTGGGCGTAAGTTAATATTGCGTTCTGATAGCATATGTATTCGGAAACTTTATTACCTTAAGTGACAATGGTATATGTATGCTTAACTCAAGTTACTAAAAGAAGATGCTACGCCTTCAGCCGGAAAATCCCAGTCTTTCTGGTCTTTAGGCTATTATCAAAGTTTTTTCGATGTTGACACTAGTCAGGTATTGAGCCGCATCTTGTGGTCTATGATACCCAATCCGAAATCTTCTTTTCTAAATTCGCATATAAGACCTAATCCAGATCTTTATGGTAGGAACTGAATTCTTTTACTTTATTACAATTGATACAATGTTTTAATGAATATAATTTCTTTACCTTTTTACTTCAGGGCCGTTTTGGGTTTGTGCCACGCTTGTGTTTTCAGTAGCCATCAGTGGCAATATAGCAAGTTATTTACAATATGCTTATGTGGGGAACTACGTTTGGAAGTATGATTTTCATAAAGGTATGTCTAACTGAAAAGCGTCTAAATAATTTATAATTTAAACGTGTTTCTAATAAAAATTTACGAAATTCTTGAAGTGAGTATAGCTGCAACAGTTATTTACTCTTATACGAGTTTGGTTCCATTGGGGTTATGGGTACTGCTGTGGTACCGTAAGAGTGAAGCACGGTTTACTCTTTTGGAAGTAATATGCATCTATGGATACTCTCTCTCGATATATGTGCCGTTATCTGCAAGTATTTTTATGTGTATTCATGTCGTGTGTTGTTTTTTAAAGCAACTACATTGTTTTTATACATACATTGTAGATATTATGGACTGTACCCAATGACTTTCTCAGGTGGTCGTTGGTCTTGGTTGGAGCTATTGCATCAGGGTCTGTATTATTAATAACTATGTGGCCAGCTTTTAAAGAAGATAAAAAGAAGGTAAATGCCAGACTTTTAATTTACTTAACATTATATGAGCATTAAGCATTTTTTTTCTGTAGATCTCTTTGAGCGTCATGGTGTTAATAATCATCTTGCATTTCCTGGTTGCAGTTGGGTTTGTAGTAAGTTTTAATAGAAATTGTTTTTTGACCTTATATTCATGATTATCTATAATCACTAATTTTTTTGGTCTTCCACTTAGATGTACTTCTTTCGTTTCCCAACAGTAGCAAGTAACCCTCATTTAACAACACGAGTTGTGAATGACAGTAAAATCATAGTAACTCCTGCATCAGTTAATAGTAGCCTATCTTGAAAATAACATTTTCTGCACACTTGATTAATCGGTTTGGCTCAGACAACGAATGTGACAACTGTTTATATTCATTCTTTGATTGTGATCCATAATTTATGTTGTACAAGAATTTTGCATAAATATTATTCACAATGACTAAAAATATGTGTAAAACTCTAGGATGACATATTTATTAAAGCAACGGTTTCATGAGAAGGCAGTTTGCCTTGATACTGCAATCCTACAAGGACGTAATAGAATTGCAGACGAAATGAAGTAAAAGGCAATTAGGCTTGAAAATTAACATTCATTATTGATTACTGTAGTTTGTTGTTGTTGATAGGTTGTTAAACGCTATTAAGTTGTGATGCAGTCAGGTTTCAGAAATTTCTTCGCCACTTCAAAAATATCTAAACCAGAACAGATTTTTAACCATTTTATAACCGGTGGACTAAGCAACTTCAGGTTTGTTTTACAAATCATACTCCAATAAACTATATCTGCCAATGATAGTTCATTTCCAACAAGCCAGTTGCACGACCTTAAATGCGATTCCAATTTATGAGCTACATTTTTAGAAATTTCTTGCTCTACAACAGTGGACTCGCAAAGCTGATCTAACCAGTCGTCAATACAAGTAGCAATCGCTGGATCACTATCGTATGGTGGATTCAAATGCCGTGCAAAATAGCGAGCAATGTTATTTTCTCCAATTATACAACTACGTGTTGGGTTGACTGACATTTTGGGTAATTCACACTCAGTGAAAATGAAAGTCACCGTTAGAATGTCATTTTGTGTCACACTTGGTCCAAATGACATATAGTTCTTGCCATTCAAAAACTTTCCAAATGGGTGTGGAACATGCTGTACACTGGAATGCTTGTAGCTTCTTAACACTAAGTGTCTTTGTCGCCCCAACTGAGAAGATAAGACCAGCACAGATAATGGAAAGTTTGTCACCGATGTATGAATTACTATGTCTTTTGATTGTGCCACATCAGTCTGGAGTTGGTAAGTAGTCATTTGTAACAGTGGCCTGTTAAGAGCCGTTGATATATTATTGTATGGTTCTTGCTTGAGCATGCGAATTAAATTCTGAAGAGCATCTTTGGTTTCCGTTAACTGTTTTAAGATCTTTTCTTGACGTTCTTCAAGCAATTCAAGTGGTGTCTTAAATATATCGTTAGTGGTAGATGAAGTGTTATTTCTGATAAAAAAAATAAACAATGCTATATTAGAAACAATTAACTAAATAATTCATTTCTAAACGTTTGAATCTTCACGTTAAAAACATTCAACTAAAAACACTTTGCATTGCATGAATAACTTTAATTCTCATTTTAAAATTATAACAAATAATATGACCCCACCAATATGCATGCAGCAGCAAATTAATGGCTTCCAAATAAAATAATAACAAAATTGTAGCATGCATTTTAAATTAAATATGGGCAAATACAATTTCTGAAGAAAAATAAACATTTCAGAATGTTTACTTATCAAGACGACAGATGGGCGCATCATAAACCATTTGTAAATTAACTTTATGTCCAACCAAATCTCTAATGTTGTCGATTCCAAATTTGATCATGGTTGGCCTGAAATATGACAATTAAAATCAAGACGGACCCTCAAATGGCATGTTCAGAAAACAAATAATCATTAATATAACGAACTAGCTTACCTTTCTAGAGACAGACCCCAAGCAATCACCTTGACACCTTTTGGAAGGCCCATTGGTAACAACAGCTCTGGACGGAACAAGCCGGAGTTTCCAACTTCAACCCACTTCTTCAGTCCTTCATGGTAACTGAACACTTCCATACTTGGTTCAGTGTAAGGATTATAGGCTGGTTTGAAGCGCAGTTTGGTGATGCCTTCAAAATGAGGTGAGTTATACAAAATCACATATTATATGCATGTCTGAATTATTAGTGTCTGAGAATGTATCAAGCATACCAAGCTTCTTGAAAAACTCGTGTAAAACGCCAATCAGGTCACCAAGAGTTAGACCATAGTCCGCTACAACACCTTCAATTTGAAAGAATTCTGCTAAATGTGTCGCATCCAGTGTTTCATTTCGAAACACCCTATCAATGCTAAAATATTTTACAGGCTTAAAAGTTCCCTAGACAAAAAAAGACCCTTGTTAACTTTCCTTTACTCTGGAGACCAGGTAAGATGATTAGTAATTTACCTGTTGAGCTAATTTATACAACATTCGTGCACTGACTGCAGTGGTGTGGGTTCTTAATAAGTTCTTGCGTGCTTCCTCTATTTTCCATTCATATTTATACCTGAAATTTTAAAATATTTATCACCGCAGTTGTAAATTGTTATACAAATTCCTTATAATACTGACCCTTGTGATCCAAAGTCTCCATATTGATGTACTTTTTTAACTCTTTCCAGATAATCCATTGGAAATTGTGTAGCATTCATGGGGTTTGACACAAAGAAAGTGTCATGGGCATCTCTTGCAGGATGCTGCTGGGGTTGGAACAAAGCGTCAAAATTCCAGAATGAACTCTCCACGAAATTATTAGTTGGCATTTCTGAAAACCTTCATTAGAAATTCTTTCATTCAATAACGGATATCTCTATACTAATTAGTCCTCGCCGGATATTTCTTTGTATGATCAAAACTTCTATCTCTACCCCATTTCAAGGAATATTTGACGGAACTGGGCCCTGACTCTCATTAATGGATGAAGATGTCCACGAGTAGGAGGTATCCCTAGTGCTTCAAAATTATATTCCTTAAATTTCTTGTCCTTCCAGGCACCTCTAATGAAATCAAAAATTCAACTTAAAAGAACCAACTCAATATCGCATGAAATGTGACTAATGAAAAGTATTTCTTACGTGGCAATCATTTCTGGAGTAAGGTCAGTCTCTGGTTTTGAAAGTGAGATAGTGAAATCCGGTCCTTTGGATATGTTATAACTTTTTATGATCCTTTAATAATTACATATAAGAATGAATATATCAACCTTGGCATCTTAAAAGATAATTTGGAAATTTATAACAGAATAATAGTTATTACACTTCCTGAAGCAATTTCCTTTTTTTATATTCTTGTCTTGTACTGTCAGGAATATTATTTACGTGGTTGGTAGTGATTTTGAATAAATTTTGCTGGACCACATCGTCAATAGTGTCAACCTACAATAGGATGGGACATTTCCAGAATTAGGCACTTGGAAACGATGCTTCCACCACCAGTGATGTCCGCCAGTCTGTAGTCCTAATGTTATCATGATCACATCTCACCTTTCGCAAAATGTGTGGTCCTCCTTGAGCTGACTTATCAATATGAATCCATCCATTAGACATGGCCTTACTGAATCCAATTTTAGCATTTGGAACTTTTTTCTAAAACATTCAGTATCACAGCATTAAAAAGTGAGAGCTTTTTCACTTTGTGGCAACAAAAAAGGTCCTGCATGGTTCTCACCATTAACTCAGCTTGCGAAATCCCAGAAGCTGGTACACCGTGATAGACTAGAGCTTCGTGACTGCCTTTCTCCACTACCTCCTTGCCCTCCGGTGTAAGTTCCCATTCTTTGGAGCTAACCTGCTCAGTTTGGATGAGCTGTAATGAATATGCAGACATTACTGGATTGTTGTTGTAAGTAGCCACCATGAGAACATAAATGACAGGAGTTGGTTTGAATATACATCATTTCAATAGTTTCAGATTAAAGACTGTTAACGCAACGGGCCACTAACGTCAAACCTGGTAACCTTATGTAGCAATTCGATCACCTCCTTAATTTCTTTAATTTCTTATTCTACAATTGCTCTATCTAAAGATAAAGAGTCAAATAACCTTTGCTGGAATGAATGAAACAATACCCGACCCTTAAACAGTACCCCTAGTCTTGTTCTTACAGAGCATGTTTTCATTTCATTGCGTCAGCCACGTGTGTCAAATCAATTCAACGCAAGAACGCTCACTGTCATCTCCTTACCTCTCCTAATGCTTGAATGCTTTTGATGGCTCCAACAACTTTTTGGTGGTCCTCACTAAGATTTTTGGCCAAGTCTAAAGAATTAACGAATTTCTCATTGTTATTTGCCAAATACTGAAGGATAGATTCGGCTAAGCTAGCCATAATTGAAGAAGCACCGTCTAAGACCCAGCCCTGCCAATTTATATCTTATAGTCGCTAGAGGGCATTGTCTTCCGTAGGCTGATGCAATTTTTTCAATTCGACGTGTGCTGCCAAGGAGTCTAAGTAATTATCATTTATAGGAATCCAGGGCCGAATCCAGTTATGATTTAAGTTGACATGACCCTGTGCCTATAAGCTGAACGCTATATACTTTCACCGTGAATCTAAATTCGTTTTTTTTTCACGTCCACTATTGCACTCGAATCTAGTTCATCTTTCCGAATGAAGCTTGAGATACGGCGCGGAATTCAAAATGTAGGACACTAGTAGAAAACTGAATTTCTAAAGGACAAAGAAGAGCACAAAACTGGTATGTTAGGTGAATAAAATTCATAACCTTAATTCAGTACACTTTAGTGACAAGATGTCAATCATATTGAGGATATGATGAGATACTGATCATGTATTAGTAGTATTGACAAACGACTCGCATCATTCCGAATGAAGAATTTTCTGTTACCTAACCGGCTAAAATGGAAAGCGTAGCCGAATTTTAATAATCTTGATAGTAGGCTGATTAACTTATTAGATCCATTGTGGTTCTGCATGTGATTGGGGGCACCAGGGGTAGGGGAAAACCAAAGCAGAGACGTGGGAGCAGGTGGTGCAGAGGGACATGAAGACGTGCGGGGTGGAGAGGGACTTGGTGGGGGATAGGCGAGAGTGGAGGATAAGAACCCGCAGGCCTGATCCCACCGCAGGCGGAAGGAGGGTAAGATGATGATTGATAGTAGGCCGATATATTCAATATTGAGTACTTACCGTATTCTGAATAATGCAATCCCGAGCTTTGTGTGAGTTTTCAGGTAAGTTAATTTCTGATATGTCAAATATGGTAAAATTTCGGATATGTTTGAAATTCCTATGTGATCGGAGTGTCCCCATAAAATTTAAGGGGGAATTTCTACAGGACAGTGGTTAGGATAGAATGCAAGTAGTCGAAATGCAAATCTTGCGGTACTCGAGTGGGGTATCAAGAGCAGATACTGTAGGTTTTGGAAATGAGTATATTAGAGGTAGTTTGTGGGTGGAAGACATTGGGGAAAAAGAATAGATTGAGGCGGTATGGGGATGGGACGAGAGGAGCTGCTTGCATCCGTCAGTTGGAAGCACGCGGGGTAGAGGAAAACCAAACCTGGCGTGAGAGCAATTGTACCAAGAGAAATGGTAGTCCGTGAGGTGGATGGTGAAAAGCGGGAGTGGAGGGCTAAGCCCGCAGACCCGACCCCACCACAGGCGAAATAAGGGTATCACGATTAAATTTCTGTACTTAAATCCTGAAGCTACTGAAACTGTACTGTCACACGTGATTATCATCATGACGGCCACAGAACTTTCAGAGATTCATAGGCTTTAGACTACCACGTCTAAAAAACTGAATTTTATTTTTTTTTTTATTTTTACAGTTCACTCATCATTTACAGATCTTTACGTACACTTCATTTGTTATACAAAGGTAAAAATACTCCTCATGCCTTCTTAAAAGTCCCATCTGGGGAGAAAGACGTGCAAGGCATTTTTAACAACGCTTTTAATTCAATGTATGCAAGGTGGTTATGCGTAGCTTATTTTTGTTTTGCCTACTGGCAAATATTTTTTAATAACTTCTAATTTAGAAAACAATAATCTTTATAAACTGAACTTCAGTGGTTCAATTTTAGGATTTAAGAAATAAAACCTTATTTTTTCCTCTATTAGGATGCAGTTAATATTGCATGCCAACTTACGGGGAAAAACCTCCTACAAGTTTATTCCCACAAAAGTGAGAATGACTAGTTTGGCCAACATCGACTGGATGGATCTTTTTTCTTCCACTTGCGGAATAGTAGGAGTTTCGAATGTAAGTCATGTACCCCCATTTTGATGTAATTGAAAGTTGGCATAAATTTGTTCCCCTAATCCCAACCCGAAAATAATTCATTTCCCCCATTAAACAAAACACAAGCTAATTAGTTGGTCTGTAGCAAAGAGAGAGAGAGCCCCTTTTCTGTGCAAGAGCAAAATACAGTGAACTAGAGGTCAACTAGATCACATATCTGCCAAACTGCTCTTCATCAAGATGAATGGCAATCAGCCACTTGGTGACATTGCTTCTCCGTTGACCTTCTTCAAGCTGAGACTTTTTAACCTTCTTTGAGCCAATTTTGATTCACTTGGCGGTGACAAGCCAAAAATAGGTTTTGGTGGGTTTTCTTCCCTTTGTGACCTTTCTTCCATACTGAATGCCATGTGTTGTATCATGCGCTTGACAGCTAGGGCACTCTCCGTGAAGACAGACAGATTTCTTGCACTATTATTTCTGCAGTTGTGAAACGCACACTATTATTGCCAACTTAATGCGACTGGGGTATATATGTAACTTAGATTGTTATTACCGATATTACCTACCGTCTGATAACGTTTGGAGTTTCCAATTGGTTAGTGGGTCCACCATGTTTAACCCAAGGATGTTCCAGAACCATATCAGCCGTGTACCTCTGGCTGGCATCTTTAACTAATAAATGGTTTATCAAATCTTTGGCTTCGTCCGAGATAAAACTCCATTCACTCTCGGGAAAATCATAGATTCCCTCTTGAATTCTCATAAACAGATTGTCCTAACAAAACCATAGAATGTTAGGTCATTCATGAGATTGGCTGCAAGATGACATTTTCGGAAATTGTGTATTACTAACCTGACAAGCATCGCATGCCTCTCCACTTTCCCAGCCACAATCATTGCCACATTTCCCATAAAATGGTGGATATCCACACAACAAAATGTAGGCAATAACACCAAGGCTCCAGATATCGCATTTTTTATCATAGGAACTGGCTTCTCCTATGAAGGCTTTCACAACTTCTGGTGCCATAAACTCTGCTGATCCAACCTGCAAGTTTTAATAACGATTTTAATATATTTCAAAGCCAAATTTTCTCCGTTCATAGAGATATTTGATGGTTACTTACTGGAGTTAAGAGCTCTGGTGTAGTGACTGGGGAACTGAAGGTGCTATTGAACTTTACTCCACTTCCCAAATCAAAATCACAAATCTTTACCATGCAGAGACTATCAGCATCTTGGCAGAGAATGTTTTCTGGCTTCAAATCTCTATGAGCAATGCCTAGTAGGAAATTCCCAACATTTTTTAATTAAAACTAACTGTCCTTAATTCCCCCATTAACATCCAATTCAAATGCACTGCCAAAATACCTTTCTTATGTAGAAACTGTATTGCGCTGGCCAAGTCCTTAATAATCACACTGGCCTCCTTCTCCGTGAAATAAATGCGGCGTTGGATGTGAGCCAGCAACGGACCTGATATTTGCAACGGGGGGAAAAAAAAATTCACGTGAGAAACAAAAACGAGCATTTTTAAACTGTTTACATCATTCCCTCTTCTCAAAGCACCCTTTTTGGCACCACACACGTCAACCTGATAGAAAAATTAAGTTCCCAAGAAACTAGCAGTTTAACTCTTTGGACCAGAAATAGAAACCTCTTTTTTTTCTTATTTCCATCCCCATTATAAGACATTGCTCACATTTTCGTTTTACGCAATTTCAACACTAGTCCTTGTCGACCAGATTTGGGATTCTATAAGAGCTAGATGTGAAGACCGAGTGACAATATAAAATAGTAGATCACTAAAGGCCGTGGCATTCCAAGAGCTCTGTTTTTTAAGAAGTCTTTCAACAACACTTTTTGGTAGATTTTTGTTTACAGTGTGATGAACATTGTATTTCGTTAAAATTTTTCTTCGCGTTTTAACCCTAAACCGATTACTAGTTGTGCTCTCTTCATTACTCCAAATTCATTAACAAGATTAAGCTACACGATAATTAGTTCAGTTTAACATTTAAGATTGAAAGTGGAATTTCAAGCTATTGCCCACCCAATCTAAAACTTATAATTTTATTTCCAGCTGGTGTTACGCAATGAGAATGCTTTTAATGGATTGCCCCTATTCGAAGGCGGAAGGGAGAGGGAGGAAGAGAAAACCACGGTGCAGTACAAAAGGAAGGAACACTTACCTCCACGAACTTTCTCGAACACTAGGTAAAATCTGTATAAAAATAATTAATTTTCATGATTGAAAAAAAGGCCCGTTAAAAACTAATGCAGTCAACCAAAAAATATAGAAATGTTTCTAAACGTACCGATCCTCTTCCTCGAAGTATTCCAGTAAGTGAATTATGTTTTTGTGGCCCCTACAAAAATGGAATGTCTCTATCTCCTTAAAGACTCTACTCCTACTGTGTCCAGGCGTCTTTTCGATGATCTGGAACGAGAAGAAAATCGACGTTTCAAACTACAATATCGTACCAACATCATCGTAAATACGCAGTTTCGAATTAGTTGACTGGTGAGCAAGGAAGAGCTCTTTTTTTTTTTTTTTAAATTACTTACTTTTACAGCATACTCTATATCCGTGTATATGTTGACGCAAGTTTGCACTGAAGCGTAGGCGCCTTCTCCCAGTACTTCACCAGTCAACCTATATAAATCTGAAATCAAATGACCATCACAAACCTTTAAGTATACATACTATACAAGATTTTACGAGATATAGACGCCATAAAGTTTAAGATTGTATTAGTGGAGTTTGCTAACCATTCAGGATAATATGACTTTTTTTACATATTATTTCTTATAGTGAAGCCCTTCCTTCCTCGTCAGTCGTCATTTATTGTTACTATAATGGTATACTATTTAGATTGGTACGAGTCAAAACAACTCTAGGATAGGCGTGAACAAGTAGACCGTATGGAATACGACTTGTGGGATTTCACAGCTTTCGTTTACTCGTTCAAGTTCAAGTACAGTAAACGGGACATGCTTTAAAAACAAGTTGGACTACCAAAGGCCTTGAGGCAGTAGAAATTGATTCCATCAGGTTTACACGTAGTCAGTGTGGAGAAAGACTTATCGCTCTCGTCTAGTTAGTTACCTCTAAACTCCGAATATGCAGCATGTTGGCTAGCAAGCACAAGAAATAATTTTTGAACTTTTCATAAAACTTAACATTACACTTTCCCCATGTCGTGAAACATTTCTTTCGTCATGCCAAGATAAACCACTTTTCTGTTAACCATTTTTTTCGTTCCACGTTTTTAATGCCAGCAAGATTTTATCCTTGATCTGCACATGTTTTTGCAGATTTTTTTTACACCAACGCTTTGCTTTGAAACACTAGATTCTTCCTCGCATCAAACAAAAAAGCCAGGTTAAATGACACTTTGGAAACAAAAAAAATCACTGTATCGACCTAGAATTTCTGTACTACAAACCTACGTTCTCTTAAAATTGAATAGCAACATCACGAATTTTGCGCGTTTCACAACTGCGCCATTTACGTATGATACTAAACGAAACCAACCTCCCAGACGCTATCCAAGAAGTTTCTAAATTAAGCTCCTTATTGTCTATTGATACTTATTTAATTGGGTAGAAGGGAGACTTCTAAAACCTTGTTTACATCATATGAACGAAAACAGATGAAACTGGACATCAACGACAATTGCACTGACCCAGTTTTTCAAATATTATACAGGTAGCGTTGTTGTAGTGCTTCAATCTTTTCAGCCCATGTCAACAGCTATTATCATGCCTTATGCGACCAAATCAACTACAAACTAATTATAGTATACTAATCTCTTTAGGAGGATGAAGTACGAGCTATCCTACGAGAATGATCAAGTAGCATAGGCCAACAAGGTGCGGGTAACAAAGGAGGTTCAACACTTGAAAGACTGCTGTGAAGTGGCACCAGTGAAATATAAATCGGTCAATCAACATAGTAACCACAAGGGTAACTATTATTTTATTACGGGAGTTTCTTATATTTATGTAAGAAATATGTACGACGACTAGAAAAGTGTGGGCGAAACAAATGGTTTATATCGATTTTAATTCCTGCCTGCAAATATCCGGAAGTAGTCTGGCCTACATTAATCTTTGTTAGTGTCTGGGTCTCCACCTCCCAAACTCAGGTCATCTAAAGGGTCAGTAATTCCCACAAAAAGGCGTGCATGACCGATAGTGTGACCGACGTTTTAACGGGGAACCGAACGACTAACTCTTTAATAAAAGTTTTCTAAACAGTGAACCACGTGACGAACTACTTATAAGGATAACATGCAAGTAAATTTTAGGGCGTTACACATTTTGAAAATTTCGATAATTTTAATAGAGAACATGAGTAGCGTTAGCTTTTACCTTATAAAGCGTTAATGGGAAGTTGTTTTTAAGATAGCAACCGACAACCCCTCTCGTCCCTTTAACTCGCTCCCGTCTACTTCCCTAATCACGTCGTAAATTTTGAGACTAAAGCAGGCCAAGGGCATTTTTAGGACTACCACATTCTCTCATAACTTCAGAAAACAATAACTGTTAACTAGTTTTGGAATGATTGTAGATGGTCACCTTTACTGACCACACTCATTGTGTAATGACTGAATACCCCCAACTGTAGCCATTGCTTCTCTCAAAAAAAAAAAAAAAAAAAGCGTAAAAAGGGAAAACTAGAAAGCATTTTCGACAGGTTCGTATTTTAAAAAGTGATCTCCACCTTTCCCTTCCCTAGCCTCTTGACCCAACTAAGTTCTTCCAAACTTTATTTCAAATGGCAGGGTCGGTTACTCAAAACGGAAGGTGAACATTTACAACGACATCCCATTAAAAAAAAGGATCCCCAAAAGTATCAAAACCTGATGTTTCAGCATATTTTAGAGACTCCTTACTATCACGCAACGATAAAGTGGGTCGACATTAAGTTCCATAACCGATAATGGGACAAATTCCTTCAGTGAAGGACTTACTGCGGAAGAAACTTCCTGTACAAACCAACTTACCTTTAAACGTAGATGCCACCAGCGTGGATGCAGTCCTCCTCCTCCGCCGCCTTTTCTTTTTCTCGCCTTCTTCAGATACTATTTCAGGCTTATTTGTCCTGTCTTTTAAGACGTGCTCTGAAATTGAGAAGGAAAGAAAGAAAACATCAGCGAAATGCAATTTGAAAAACAGTTCTAGGGGATGTACAGTGAAACTTCCGTAATCGGTCCACCCTTGGGGATATACAAAAGTGGACCGGGTAGGGGTTAACCAAAATACATACGGTACATGTACCAGAGAATTTTCTGTTCTTTAAAAAGGTGGACCTTTGTGGGAGGTGGACCGATAGAGAGGTTTCACTGTATTTCAATGTAAGGCTCTCAGCTCTGCTCTTTTCTCCACTTGTTTGTTGTTGGTGTTTTAGGGCCCTTCAACTACAAAGGTCATTAGAGCCCCGTCCACAGCATAGTTCTTATGCAGAGACCGCACAGACACTACACTAATGCGACGATTTTTGGGTATTAGCAGTGCCCAGTTTTCCCAAGCAGCCACCCATGTTAGTACTAGCTGGGGTTGCGCTGCTTAACTTCAGTAATCAGACGAGAACTGGTGTGTCCAACGCAATTCGCCGCTCCCTCTTTTCTCTACTCTAACCACTTTCTACACGGAAAAGGTAGTTTCCTCCTTTTATCACTGATGTCAAGATAATAGTTCTTGCAGCCGAGGGGCTGCTTTAATCCAACAACAACAACAATTTACCTAACTGCTCATTGGCACTACAAGCTTTCCACAGGTGGCAAGAGAAAAAAAATACGTTCACATGTAGTAACCCTAGCATTCAGTCGGATGATTGCTGACTGAGAAGTGATGCGTTTCAACTCTTTTTTGCACATTAGCTATATGGGAATTCCCTTGGTTTTTTCTTTACGTTTTTAAGATTTACTAAATTAAGTTGCACAATTACCCGTGACCGATTTGTACTACAGAAGTGGTCGGCAAACCGCGGCTCTTTGCCCTCTAACAACTCATATCCATATACACCTTTTAATTACTCCGATACCTGTAATGTCCTTTTCTTGGCAACTTTACTCTTCTCACTTGAAAATCTGCCGACCTATGACCTATGTAACCGTTTTACTAAAAATACTAATGTGGTGACCCTTTAACTGATTCTCGGACATGATCGACTCATTGACATGCAGAATTCAAGTACAGTAATAAATTTATGATTTCAAAGCCTTGTCTTAAGGTGAATAATAACACCTCTGGATTTTAGACGGCAGTCATTAAGATTTTTGTTAGTCTGCGAAGTGAATCTGCTTATGTTTTGTTTTTTATGCTATCCTCTTTAAGACGGAAAGTTTTTAAAATGTATATTCACATTCAAGTATACTTATTTATATTTACGTCTAGGTTACAATTTGAAAAAGGAGGCCAAGGATATTATAACGGCAACAGACAGATGCCCAAAAACAGATTCGAGGAGGACGACCACGAGTAAGTCATTTTTCTCCTCTCTTGCTTCATAACATTTTAATGACTGTGCTTGCTCTTGACCAAGTGAGATCGAGACTATTCTTGGCATTTAAGAGATGTGTTTTGGAAGAGAAGAAACCCCCTTTCCCCCTCCACTCATTTTGATCTTTGATGCGAGGATTAGTGCAGTCGGTCATCGATGAGGCATTTCAAAAATTTATGCTTTTTTTTCCTGAAACGACGAGTAGGTGGTTGTGTTGGTGAAATTCAAGTTATTAAAACTGAAAGGATCCCTTTTTCTTGTTTCTCTCTTAACAAACTGACAATTCATTACTACGTAATAACTATTCTCCGTCGAGATGTTTATCAGTTTCGACCCCCTCCCCCCTCTCCCTCCCTCCTCGTCTTTGAAATTTAATTATTTTCCAAGTTTTGGTAGTCACGAATATAGATAAGCAGTTAAGAAACTGACCGACTGCCAAATAGTAGGGACACCGAAAACTCACAAACGAAAACGTCAGCTTTGTTTATTTCGTATGTGCATTGTCGGTGCCAGAGTGCCTGTGGGACAAGTTGTTGACGCGAGGCAAGAATACTTATTCCTTCACACACAAAGTGTTATTGGCAAATGATACATTAGTATTATAATTCCCATTCGGGACAGAAAGGGCGACATTCGATGGGAATTTCCTCCCCTCTCCCCTCCACATCAAGAAGTGGCAATCATCCATCTAGGCAAGGATCGAACCTTGATTCCACCTAGCGGCATAGTAAATTTGAAAGTCCGCTATCAGTTGAGCTCTGTGGGGCAGGTCGGCATCCTCCACAGACAACCCTTCTAATATTCCTGCGGGTTCCAGACGCCTGACTGGGGTGCCCTCAGAACATCTAATCATAGATTAGGAACGTGGAATGTGCGGACCCTTACAAGCAAAACAGGGGAATTAGTGTGGTTGGAAGCACCAGGGGGAGACCAAAGCAAACATGGGAGCAGGTTGTTGGCCGTAAGGATATGGTTGTGTGGGTTGGGCGGCGAGCTGGTGGGATAGGGGAGGGCTAGAACCCAAAGACCTAACCCTGCCACAGGCGGGATAAGGGGATGATGATGCTACCAGTTGAGCTCTGCTGAAGTAAACAGGAGAGAAGATGTGCGATTTTGCATCTTTTATCATGAAGGAACAACTCCTTTGGTCGCCGGTGACGACCATTGAGTGACAGCTATCCTTGGGTCCCGTACGAGGATTTCTTTCCCCCCCTCAACCGGCCCTTTTCTTCATCCTACGCACATGCATTCACGAGTAGTAGAGAAGGTATAATTCACATCTCGCACTACTGTATGAAAGATAACGACCGTTTCATGTTCCTTCCCGAAACAGAAATCGTTATTTGGAGCTAGGATTTTGATGTTTTATGATAGTAATATAAATTAAAAATTACAATAGGACAATTAACACGGATGAATCGCTCCACGTTAAACGAATGTCGTTTTTTCAAGGTCAAGCAGCGCACAACCTGAGACGTAGAAACAGACCTCGTAGATAAGCTAAAAATATCTTTGGGGGAAAAAGTCAGTTGGGATAAGACCGAGCTTGTAGGAATGAATTCTGCTGCGACGTACAGCAACAGTTAGTTGTCAACGGCGATAATTAAACAATTTTTTTGTGAAAATAAATTAAAACATCGATTTTATGAAGCTCGAATTATTATCTCCGGCCCAATGTTTCCCCCCTTCTCTCCCCGCTGTTTTCATCTTTTTCCTACGCGTGTTTCATGCGCACTAGTCCAGAACTAATCACATGATCGTGGGGATTTTGCGGGATCATGGATGGACAGGTGACTTCGCTGTAGACATCCCGCTTATCGTCAAAATGTACACTTTCACTCCATGGAGTTTAAGGTCCCGTCAACTACGAGGTCTTTAGAGTTTCCCCTCCATCCCTTCCCTTGTTGCCAGACGGAGGAGAAAAAACATTGGCGACCTTGACCATGGGGTCGAACCTTCGCACTACGTATGAATTACACACCTCTAACCGATATTTACATTTTCATTCTTTTAAGTAGGAACTATTTATAGGAAGTTTCGATGCAAACAAGATGCTGTATATGCACTATGTGGTGCAGGTGTTTTTCATATTGTTGGATTTTCTTGAAGGAACGGGGGGAACGCACGTCTGCCCCTCAGGTGTATCTATTAGCAGCTATCAGATGAAAATCCTTATTACGTCAATTGAAAAAAAATTTTGATTGCATGCCAGATGGAGAAAAAGCTGTCGTTTTATTAACCTTGACATTCGTTGAGCTAGAACAATCTTGATACCTAGCGTTTTGACCCTCTCTTCCCCCTTCCCAGACGTACATTTAACAGCCAACATCCTCTTGATGATGGTTTGTCATAAACATTTTATTTTTTAAAATGTGTACTTTTAAATTTCTTCTAGGTAACAGAGCTAATAAATTATTAGCAAGTATAACAGCAGTTTTCCTGTGTTCGGCGGGGTCCCCGATCTGTCCCAAGTCAGAATTTCACACTTCTGAAAGTAGGAAAAGGACCTCTTTGCCTATGCAAGATTAAGGTAAATAAATTATTAGTTTCAAAATTTCGAGCTCCAAGATGTCCTCCACTCCCTCTCCTCTTCTAAAACTTATTAGGTTAGAGGAGTGTTCGTGTGGTTCATATTTCATTCCTCAACTCCTTTGTCCCCTTCCTCATCATCATCATGATGTTTCTGCCTAAAACAATATTAGGGCTTTGTTTATAGTCAAAGAGACCCACGAAGGGGGTCACTTAGTTGAAATTTTGGTCTATTTAAAGATTATTGCCATGCCCCCATCTAATTGAATGTACGTTTGCTGACCAAGGCTTACCATTTCTTTTGAATAAATGTTTTAGGAACAGTAGCCTATATTAATTGTAGTTAAATTAAAAGGGCCCACAAGCTATTAAGAGTTGTGGAGACAGTTACGCAAGAAATCCTAAAAAAAAGTTTGAGACACTGGTTTAGATAAAGTAACTCATGAGTTGCAGTTTGGTTGTTGTGTAGTCCCATAATGCGCATGTTGTTTCGCCCACGCTAATAGCATTAGTACAGGGAATGAATGAGTGCGCGATCCCGAATATGACCAGGAAACGCCTTTTTTTAAAAGGTGCTAGTAAAGTTACACTTACCGAGTGGGTCAAGTTACTTTTTTTTTTCAATTTATAAACTACGTTTAGCGTAGTTCACCAGGACGGGTTCGAATAGGCGGCCATTTTTAGTGGCAAATAGAACTGAGTTACTTTTATATTAAAGAATAGGTTTACTTGACGAAAAAATTCTTTCATGGGGAAAAAAAGGAGGGAAGGAAGGAAATTCATAAGATGGGAAGGTAGATGAATCTGATTATCGTAATGTTTGGGGAAAAAATACCCCCTCCCCTCCGGCCTCTTGAAATAGGAAATTTCAGTTGTACATTCTATCCAAGCATCTTTCTCCCCCTACTTTACGATAACTTCACAATGGTATCGACGACAGAAGCGCCGCGTTCTATACAGACCGTGACCTTCAACCACTATCAAAGACATTGGGGATAAAGAGGACGAATGGAGGCGAGCGACAGGGAGCGCTTGAAATGATTCCCACAATACACAACACTTCATTGGGTAGGAAAGGCACTCGCCGTGTGTCTCTCTCGCAAGAATATCACACCACAATTTCATTGACTAGTCTTCTGACGTAGTATTTCTACACGCATTGTCAAGGCAAGAAATTACGACAAAGTTAAAGTAGTTTGTGAATGTCCCGCCACTTTTCCTTCAATGTTTTATCTTTCCATGATGGATGCACTGTGCGTCACGTAGTTGCCATCTTTCAATCTCCTCCTCCTCCTCCTACTCAGTTTGCTTGCTACACAAAAGTTATTTTCCCCTACTACCCTATAATAGCATTGAAGGGGGAAAATGGTTTTGCCTTTCGTAGAATAACAGAAGAGGGGGTTAATGACGTTTAAGTTTAGCCTCTCTGTTTGCACACACACCTACCTTACGGCTTTACGCTCTGATAGGTCTCCCCCCCAGTCATCTCTACTACATTGGTATTACCCCTCTCCCACTGCTGGGCTACAATAAGCATTGTCCCCTCCATTCCCCATTCCACTTCCTATACAGCTTTTCAAAATTATTTCTTCCCTTTTTATCCCCCCCACACGCACACCTCTCCACTCTAGCCCTCTTCCTTGCTGTATCAAAGGTCTCTCTCCTTCCCTAATCAATGAATAAGCCCTCCCTTCACACGTGCCACTTATGTCTTCCGCCGTTCCCAGCGAACCCAATGCTAATTTAACCACGCGCTTACTTTCTCCCCTGTCTTGCCACACGTTCCCCTCTCTCCTCACCCCCTTCCCGATCACGTCTAGAATCTGAATAACAATGCTTAGTCGTCGTCCGTCCCCAGTTTCAAGGTTAACTTTCGATTTTTCTACTCCTCCACGCAGCACTGGGCCTGGCCACTCGCGAGGTCTTTACAATTAGCGGATTAACCAATTCTGTTTGTCTGATATACTGTAGCTCTCCAGACCTGCGTCCGAAAGATAAGTGCAGGCCCGTAACCGGGGAGGGGGACGAGGTGTTCTTAGCATCCGTCGTATTTGTTTTGTTTGTTTGTTGGTGTTTAAGGTCCCGTCAACTACAAGGTCATTAGAGACCCGTCCACTGCGTAGTTCTAATGCATATGCTGCACAGACACTACACCAATGCGACGATTATTGGGTATTAGCAGTACCCAGCTTTCCCGAGCGACCACCCATGTCAGTACTAACTGGGCTTGCGTTGCTTAACTTCAGTGATCAGACGAGAACTGGTGTGTCCAACGCAACTCGCCGCTCCCAGCATCCGTCGTACTCCGAATTCAAGTACCATTTACTTTTAGATGCTCAGCAAAGAAATCCATCCACCTAGACCACGATCGACCCCTTTTGAATTAGTGGCAGCGACAGGGAAGGAAGCCGTAAGTGCGCGTCCCACCCCGGATAGGAAGTAAGACTGTAACCCAGTCTGGCGTAATGAGCCCTTTTGGAATTTCTGCAAAATTTATGTAAGAGTTCGGGCTCCTCCTCTCCTCGCGCCTGCAAGTTACATTCAGCGCAGGCCGACATTGAATGACAGTCTATCAAGCCTTTGAGTGAGGGGTACACAGGAAAATTTCGCCCATCTACCGAGTGGTTTTTTTTTTCATATAAAAAAAGGTGTGCACTAATGACGTTGGATATACATATCATATGAAACCTTGGATAGGCTCTAACCCGTAAACCACGAGTAAGGCAGGGAGCACACCGAAACCCTCCCCTTCTCAATTTTGCCCTGGAGTCTTTACTAGATACTAGTTTACTGAAAAAAAAAGTGTCCCGTGAAAGGATAATTCCGTTCAGAAAACGAAGATGCCGCCCTCCCCTTGTTTATATATTCGCGATTGTCACTTTTTTTTATTTTGCATTAAGTTGTAGCTTTTTTTTTAGTAGTAAATATTAATACGAGGTCAACAGGAGTGGCAGTCGGTAGGAAACTACGATTTTCCTTTGACCCCTTCTCTCACCGGGAAGAAAAACATCCGGAGCGACTGAAACATCCAATATCCATGTTGTTAGGGAAAATGAGTTCACGAATAGACATGCACAATTCAAAAATAAACGCAGGAAATCCATTCTTTTTTTTTCAAATGGTCAACGTTGTTATGGATGAAATACCGTAATTGATTGGCCGAGTCGTGAGTGCAGAAGGGAGTAGTCAGCAAATCAGATTTATTTTCGGACCGGGATGGAGAGGAGGGGGTCGGTTACCCATTCTTTAGAGATGTAGGTCACACTATTGAGGGAAGTCAGAAAACAGGAGGAGGAAGTGGACAAACCAGAGTGAATTTTATTTAAGGTCCATTGCCCTCAAACGAGAGTATTACACGTGGAGGCGTTTCAACTTGTTTGGTAATAGCAAATCCACCAAATTGCAATCTTTCAATGTTGTCATATGTGGGGGCATCCCGGTAGCCCCGTCCACTGCGTAGTTCTAATGCAGAGACTGCACGGACACTACTAATTACGATTATTGGGTATTAGCAGTCCCCAGTTTTCTCAAGCGGCCACCCATGTTAGTACTAGCTGGGGTTGGGTTGCTTAACTTCAGTGATCAGACGAGAACTGGTGTCCACACACAGTGCCCAGCCCTCCCTCTCACCTATAATCTTTGCCATCCTGTTTCGTCTCCCGTGACCCGGTTCTTGTCCAAAACAGAAGCGAGTTCTCACGTATTATCATAAATTACCTCCCTCTCTATCTTGAGCATTTCACAGCGTATTTTTTAGTTCAATATAAGCAGGTTCGCCTCTGGCCGAGGTCGGAATAAATCATTTCCCTCCTCCAACTTTGAAGTTAAACCCCAAGTGAATGGACCCACAGATGAAGTGTCCAGTTGTGGTTCCGTGTGTGGATTATGCAGTGCTGCCTGCCCTTAAAAATACTCTGAAATTCAGCCTTCCTCTTTATCCAGGGTCGAATCGGGTAAAATCTGAGTCGAATAAATGTTAGCCGTTCTGACTTGAACTCGAGATCACTGGCATGTCAGGTGATCGGAATCAACTTCAAAAGTTTATGATAAACAAATGAAGTGGTACAGGGGGCATCGAACAAAAATATTTTGCGACCCCCCCCCCCGAACTAGAGATGATAAACCAAAATATTAATCCACCGGATGTATTGGACAATACCGTATCATACGTCAGCTGTCAAATGGTTTTACCTCGTCTATCCACACCCAAATTACTTATAGTACAAGTTACCGATCCTATCACAAATCACAACCTGACCTTGAGCTTTCCAGAAGTTCCTACTGTTTTGGAGAAGCGGTCTTTATAACCCCCCCCCCCCCTTCATTCAACTGCAAATTTATCTAGTTTTAAACCAGAGACGAGTTCTTAAAGACTTCACCATCAGCTTTAAGTTATTGGGTGGTGGTGGTAGTAGTAGTAGTGGACATTACAGGTCATTCATTGTTTATACTGACATGTAACCGAATTATTTGATCCTGACTAAAGCGGTTTTTTGGCGCGGTAGAGGCATCCTAAATGCATCTGGACGGAGGAATTAAAACCGATTCCATGCAACGTATATAAAGAACCCTTTCATCCCGGAACGAAATAACAGATTTGGGCAAAGATGTAATACAGCAGATGGCCCATATCCCACGCCCCTCCCCCTTCTCGGCGTCAGTGGATGACCTCTAAAGTAAACAGACGTTAAATAACGAGATAAACAAGGGCGTGATAGCATGCTCTGAAAGTGAATTAATAACAAAGACATCGTGGAATTTAAGGGAACCAGTCTCCAGTTGGAGTTCCAGAATGGATTAAGAGAACAAGATCAATACACAGACTACTACTTTAGAGGTCTCAAGTTATTTATTAATAATCTTGGTGTGTACACTAAACACCATTTAGGAGTGGCAGTTATTTTCAATTTCGCTCACTATTCATGAAATACAATAACGCCAGCTGAGTTATAACGATCAGACAGAAGGAGAGAGAGAGAGGAAAGGAAGTAACCATCTCAAGTCCTCTAAATGTCCTACAAGAAAAACACACCAACTTATTGCGTTCTTGAATTACCTACAAGCATCGAGAGGGAGAGCTTATCCCCACACACACTCGTTCTTCCACGGTTCATTTTTCAAGCAGTCTACTATTATTTGTATACATTTCCAATGCCTACTCTGCCGGTAATTTCTCAATTTAACCAGTTCCCTGCCAACTATGCGAGACCAATCGTGAAGAATGACTCCAATATCGGTTGAAAGTAGGAGAAACTGCTGAAACGAAATTTAAAAAAGTTATTTTTTTGTTGTTGAAGTCATTCAAGCCTTCAAATCTGGAATGTACTATTACTACTACTACCTTTGAGCCCCAAGCGGGACATGTGCGTCACTGACCACGCCACCACCAGCAAGAATTTTATTGGAAGCGATACAAGTAGACCTCGCTATACGTAACTTATAGAAAAATGAGTCGCTATTGGATGTGTTTTTAATTCAGATTCCTATCAGATTAACTATATTTAGAGTCTAGTGGAATAACAACAATTGTTTTTCTGGCAATTCGCCCACAGTCACTTCCCAGATCCTCCAATGCGCAAATTAAAAAAGCCTCCTCGTCTTTCAGCTTAACGTGAACTAAACCCCATAAGACTAAACAAGCGTAGAAAACATCAATATACAGTATGTATATTATGTTTTCTATCATTATGTCAGTTTTCAAGGAGTCATTTAACTATAGATAAAACGATGTACTTTGTTATAACTCATGAGCACTTCCGGTCCCAAGCCCGTAAACACCAGTACACATTGCAGCTTAGTTTCTTTATCATTATTGATAACTTACAAGCGTTGTTGTTGCTCACCGTGTGATAACTTTTACCTGTACGATCGTTAGAAACCAACCATAAAATTTGTTTACCTGTTAATACAACATGACATTTCCTTTTCGTTACTGTACTGTCACTGTCTCTGGATCCTTTAACCAGGAAAGAAATGTGGGTCACATTTGGATAACGACCCACTTGAGGCCTGCCTGTTGAATAGGGGTTATATGGGTTAGAGCTACATGAATTCAATTGTACTAACTTTCAGTTTACATACTAGAAAGAACACGGCAGGCCAAAAATAAAATGTTATAGACTACAAATCGATAAACTTAGCGTCATTTTGTGTGTATTAAAAGCAAACAGTGAATGTAACCTGTATGTGATGTTCTACGCACAAAGCAACCACCACCTAGGCAAGCCAAGTTACAGCAGTTTCAGATTTGCTCACTGCGATCTCTAATAAACACTAATTTAAAAGATACCACTACTACAGCTGGCATCTCAAAAGATTATTTATACCTTGCACGTTATTAATAGGATAGCGAATATTTACAGTCCGACAAAATGGAAGCTAAGAGTATTCGAAGCTACAGAGCTATAGATAGGGCACTTCCGCCCCACTACTACAAGTATCTATATCAGATGGTTGAGTTTACACGTTTCATCATCTGCCGCAATATTTACAGGTAGTTGCGTGTTGCCAGTACGTGTTGATATTTAATTTTGAAAAACCACCCTGCACACACCGGAAAACTACTTGCCCAACACAAAACCTTTCTTTCTCCCCTCTTCCTTTTTCTTTTTTTTAAAATAAGCCTTCTGGAACTCTCCAGTACGTTCGATATCCCAGCATCACTTGCGAGGAACAGATGTTCGAGAACATTCCCGATTTCCATGGAATACGTCGGAAGTAGTAAGGGTAGGGCACGTGATCGTTTTCAACCACTAGGCATTAATCATCCTAGACGCCAGCCTATCACAGTCGGTCGAACCCTCAGAGGGGCGTGGCGCCCGTTGTGCCCTTCGGATTTGAAGTCCCCGGCCATTTCAAATTCTTAGTGACGTTTTAAAGTTTCTGAATAATTATTATTAATGCAGACTGAAATGTGTGGACTTTAACAAGAAAAAGAAAGTAAAAACAAAGACTTTATACCTAAAATTAACACATTTTCTACTGCTTCTTAAATATCAAGTTTTTAGAATGTAGTACAATATGCAGTTCCAGACACCCCCGGATCTACTAAGGAGATGCATCCATTTTCCTTTAGCAACCTACACGCAGAGTTTTGTTTAAGAAGGAAATGTAGGCTGTATCACTTTGAATTTTCAAGTTGTCTTTAAACAACATAGCAATTTGCATCTCAACAATACAATAACCCGCATAATTTATATCTCTAATACTTTCGTATACGGTGACAGAGCAGACTCTCCCTTTAAATGCGCATTTCCAAAGTAAGTAATCACTAGCCGCAATGGCACAACAAAAAATAAAGAGGAAAAAAAAGTAAATTTTTACCATCGTTTGAGACTTGCAAGTCGACAACATCCAAGTCCAATAAAGATTCAGCTGGCGACGGTGACTTGGTAAGCGCCTGTGGAGATCCATTTGGCATACCCGCAACTTGACAATTTACTTCTTGTTTCATGATGATTATTTTCAGACTTATGTGTATAAGAAGGTTGCAATTCTACGCTGATGTTACAAATTAAAGCTCAAAACAGGAAACGAAACCGTTGTTAATTTTTAAGGACTTCAACGAGAAATCTTCTTCAGTCTCTCCGGATGTCTATAATTCGCTAATCAATCCCCTCGATGATGATTATGATATTAGTAACAGTTGACAACTATGACAACGTTGCTGTCGTCGTTACTATATTCATGTATACCCGTTTTGAAGTGACTGACATGAAACTCACTAATAACAGTCACTGAATTTTTGTTACTTGATAGAAATTAGGTCGCGTCTACCAAATTCATCATCCAAACACCCTTCCAAGCGATGCAGCTTAATTCTATAACACACAGTTGGTAAGCGTTACTATCGGCATTATTCTTCTTCTTCTTAACTGTTGGAAACAACAGGATCCTCTCAGGCTTGCTTTCTTTCAGGTTCTTCTTTTTTTGTAACAAAAAAAAGAAACCCCTTTAACCTGACTCAGCCTGCTTGAGCTAGCAGTTGCCGCTGCTCGTTGCCGATCAACAAAACACACCACCGATCTTAAACCACCTTTGCTCTCTCTAGTTTGCAGAATGGCGTATACACCGTATTTATTGGTAAAAGACAGCCAATAGCAACTATTCCTTCCATCAGGACTGTATTATACGTATGTAGCACATCCGTTCAGAAGTGAATGCGCTGAGAGCTGATCCGTTACAACTATTTTATTCTCCTCATACATATCTAATCGTCAAGCTTCATATCTATATAAAGCGCTCTCTTTCGTGGTAGCGTTCCGCTCACCTTCGGTTAGTATTCTCATTTTATCACGTTTCCATTTCTGTGGACCAATGATAATTAGCCGCATGATGACTCGTTGATTCCAATTGGCTAAGACGGAACACGTGGTTTGGAATAGCCACGTGGAAGTTGAAAATGGCAACGTTTTAAAAAGACAGTGAGCCATTGGTTGAAATAGAAGAAAATGATTTTTATATATTGCAGGGAGAGCATCTTATTATGAAATTTTGATTCTTTAAATACAGACAAGTGCATTTGAAGGAACCGTTGCCAACATCCCACGTTATGTGTTTTTATCCAGTTAAGTTTTTATCATTGTAGAAAGGATTCCGTGTAGGTTAAATATAAATTGAAGAGGTTGCAGATATTGTCGCCTATAATCAGACACCAGTCGGCGCAAACTGCTTTTTAATTTTGTTTTAGCAACAACAACAACAACAATATTAATAATAACAACAAACCCGATTTTGTGGGTCAGAAAAATAAACTACGTGCATGAGCGCGCGTACTGCAGTTCTGCCTTGAAAGCATAATTAAGAATTGACTATAATATGTCCTAGTTCATTAGTAGTTAAGTTATTTTAGTTTCCCACTGAAATGGTGTGACGTGAAGAAATGCATGTTTTATTTTTTATAAATCGATTTACAGTACGTAATTCATCGATTTGCATTTTAAGCAGATCTCATTTCATCAGATATATAGTATATGTATAAATTTAATTGCATTTTCAATATAACCAAGTTTTAATTAGCCATATTGCAATAGCTGGTAGGATAAGGAAATATTTTGCGGTAAAATTGAATGTGGTCGGCAAGTCTCAATTAAAAAGGGAACCGAAACAAACCAGGACAGGTCATTTTATATTCATTTTATTTGCTTCTCTTGATTTGATTATCGGTTATCAACGTAGTTAGCATCTGCAGTTAGTTAGTAAGAAGTTAGTAAGAAACTAATGATGTCTTGAAAGTGTGTTGATTGATTTATATTCAGCAACTTAGGAGGAAAGCGTAAGTGGTGTGCAACCTCTTGAAGGATCGATTCCAGCCTCAGGTAGCTTTTCTTTCTCTCGTGTGATAGGTAACTATCGTTAAAGGGAAAGTAATGCTACAGGTATACTGCCACACTTGAAAAACCTCACTGTAACATAGCATGTATATAACGCATTGCTTATCAAAACTTTCAGATGTCCTACAGATGAAAGACCAACCTCAGATTTGACCAATTACCTATTTGTTTTTTTCTCAGGTCTGAATTAGAGAAGGAGGAAGTAGTAGGTAAGATAACGGTAAATGAATGTTATTCTAAATATTAGTCCTTGACAAATAACACCTGTAGCAGCACAACAGCGTCCCTGTCTGTTAGACATGCAAAGAGATTTATAGGTGTATGACGTCAAGTATCCAGTTAACAATTAGTAAACATCACGTCTAAATTATCGTGATTATAAGTTTGTGATAGCCACCTAAATATCTTTCTATTGTAGATACCCGGAATTCCTGAGGTCACCCCCGCTTATTTGCGATGAGGAGTAAATGAATGGCCTTCAGTCAAAGATCACAGGCCTATCATCATCTTTTCCCGCCTATACTTGCATCAAGAACCCATCCTCCAGGACCGGCTCGTGAGTTTCAGGCGTCCTAGGCAAGTTGGTCCATCGCCGCCCCCCCCCCCACATTAAATTTAATGCAGTTCAAAATTGTCCGAGTGTCCCTCACGCCCTTGGCATTTGTCTCATTGATATTGTATTTCTATGACTGCATAGGGCGCCTCGAGAAGTTTGGGCTGCATCCCCCTGTTGGAACCGGGGACACAGAGGCAAACTTCTGGACGCTATTATTACGCAGCCTGCTGGCGACCTGATGCTGAAATCCATCGTGACCCGTCGATGTTGCAACGATGGCCTAATTTCCTGGTGAGTTATTTCCTTCATCGATGCTAAGGGACGAGCTGGAAATTTTACCAAATTTACACGTACTGTGTAGTAGGTATGTCAAACTGGGGGTACCCCGAGGACCACATGGGTAACATGCGTTATCATGAGGACCATACAGTGCCCATGGCGTCATCTTGCAACTGTGCCCGAGGACTACTGTCTGCAGCTGGGTGGCAGGCCGCATATACAGTACATGTATCGTACAGGGCATAGGGTTCAGAACACTATTTGGACACCCCTGCTGTATAGTTTGTTTCTTTTACCTGCAGGTGACATGACATCCCATCAAGAAACGAAAAGCGCACTTAAGGCTTGTTACTCACACGATAGAAGTCATTTGTTTCGGCCAGGATTGACCCTGCACCATAGACTCAAGAAATCGAGTTCATTAGTCACTGAACCATTGAGACAGATATCACGGAGCAACCAAAGTTGTGAAATTGTGGTCACATGTTGTCCCTTCTTGATGGTACTCCCTGAGCTTCTATATACCTGTAAGTGTTACAAAGCCAACAACCTTGAACAAAAATGGAACTAGTAGATGTAAAAATTAATATGATGAATGCTAATTATATGTCTGACAACTTATTTACTCAATATTTAAATATCTTAAGCTATATATATAGCTTAAGTGATAATGAATCGTCGTGCTTCCTTTCTTGGGATCGTCAGTTGTTTTTTTAATTTGGGACGACGTAATAGCTAGCTGCCACTCCCGCCCACCTGCCTCCTTGGTTAATTATCAATATTGCAAGCTGTTTATTGATACTAATATAGATATTTATCTAATATAATTATTATAGGCATTTATTTTCGTATGTGGTGAGAAAGTTGTTTACGGTATCGGAGGAAGTTAAAAATTTCCACTCATCTTTGAGAAGTATTTATTAGGTGACAGATTTGGCAAGGTGTGAGGATTAGGGGGAGACAGACCATACTTGTTTAATTATAATGATAACTTAAACTGATGGCGGAGGCGGTTTTTTTAAAGGTGTGTATATCGTCGTGCCATACATGACACAACATATTTCGATAAAAAAAAAAAGATTTATACTGCCAACGTTGTAAACAAAATCATGTGATTTTAAATCGATCTAAAGTAAATACGGGTAGAGTATTTTTTTATCTAAAATAATATTGTGGTGATTTAATATTATACGAATTATACCATTAATATTTTTTTAGGTTTGCCCTATCGTGGAAACTCTAAAATACTGTAAGTTGTCTTACTTGCTCTAGTGACGTAGCCTTAAAGGTCCAGTTTGTTTATTAAGTTATATAACGCCGGAATCTCGAAATCCCAAGGCTATTAGCTGACGAAAGAGGCAGTAAGCTCTTACACACCCAAATATTTTGTCGATATCATATTCTGTTCCACGTAGCAATGACAGGGCTTTTTTATATGCAACAGGTCAGGTCGTACACCGCAATATACCCAGATGTAAGGGGAGCGGCGAATTGTGTTGGACACACCAGTCAGTCCTCGTCTGATCACTGAAGTTAAGCAGCGCAAACCCAGCTAGTACTGACATGGGTGGCCGCTTGGTAAATCTGGGTACTGCTAATACCCCAAAATTGTCGCATTAGTGTAGTGTCTGTGCAGTCTCTGCATTAGAGCTACACAGTGGACGGGGCTCTAATGACCTTGTAGTTGAAGGGTCGTAAAACACCAACAAACCAAGCCAAACCCCATGTGCGTCTTCCGTGTAATGGAAAACCGTGGCAGCCACGTATGATATGATGTCACCTACACGCGATCGGCAAAAGTAAGGGCTCGTCTCCCCCCCTTCTGTCGTCGGTAAATTTTCTTCAGAAATAAAGAGGCCGACGTTAAATAACCGAATGAAATAAACACCGCTTAAACCAACTAGCAATTGATCTTCCTCCCTCATCGCAATGGTCAAATATTTTAGTTTTTACTGTATATTATTAACAATAGTTTAACATCCATCTGTGATTCCATAAAAAGTCTCACCTTGAAGACAACATTTCCAGACAGTCCTAGAAATGTAAATTTTTATTTAAACTAATCCAGTTTGACATCAGCTTGTGAGAATCTGATATCTCAGACTGGCAGTCTGGAAAAGGTTAGCTAGCTTTAATGACCAATTTCTCTCTCACTCTCCCTTACTCTCTTTTCTTGCCCCTCCCTCAATATCCACTTTTATTTTTTCCAGAAGTTATGTTCTGAGAAGGACTGTTATCTGTTTTGGTAAAATTGGAATAGGAACAAGAGATAAGGACACCAAACTCTTATTTGGACATTCAAATCTAAAAATTCAGCATTTTATATTATTTGAAAATGATCAAAGTGCATACACTTGAGTGAAATTGACACATGTTTTTTTTTCTCGTCTGTCAATAATGTGACAAAATTCTCAATTGTATAATTTAGTTTAAAGATTTCGCTAGATATTTTTATTAAAGTTAAAAGATATAAATATTTTTTTCCAGCGCACGCTGCAATTTTTGTGGCAAGTTTCATCATGTGCTGGCAGGCCTGAAATAGATAGTGTACTCGTACTGTATGTAACTGAATCATTTCCGGAAATTCTCGAGCAGTTCTTTTTTACTGCTTGTGTCACTGACTGATCGTGAATTCGTGTCTATTTTATGCTGAATTCATCATCGGGTTACTTTTAATATTGGGTAGTCATATATGGGTTATCCATCCTGACGTTGATATAATTTTAGGTGGGTATGCAATATATTGCGCATTTTGTTATTATCCTCTGCTCAACCTGAAAATCCCTGGGTATATACCTGCACACAATTGCGACTGTGCATTTGGCTAGCTTGTCTGCAAAGAGTGTTATTTTGCGGAATGACTCACTTGTGATAACAACAATTGTATGATTAATAAGGCTCGTATGCATTTATTCGAGTATACAACAGCATTTGCTTTCACAACATTTGTTGTGTGGGATTCAATATGACCTGATCTCACCTGACAACTTGCATTTTCAAGGTCGAACTAGGCGTAAAATTTATTATTTTGATTCTGTATATTATTAGGAACTATTATAGAGATTGTTGAACGAGGGCTTTACATGCCTGGCTACGTGTTTTCTTCCTCTCTTCTTCTTCCTCCTTTTTATACAATATAATATTTTTATCCTGCAGGTTTTTATTTCACTTTTTCTTCTTAGTCCTATCAAACTTTACGGGTATGACGCAATCGTGTTCGTAGGCGGGATATATTGGATGTTTATTAAAAATTCTACTGCCTAGGTGTTTAGTTTCTTGCGTTAGAAGACGTTCTGATAGCAATCTCTTAACCTCTTTATCTTATTTAGTAATTTCATTTTCTAATCAATTTAATTTGT
>JAAFCE010009126.1:6183728-6199060 GCA_013389805.1 Trigoniulus corallinus
TAATGGTATTGTCAAACACGCCAAGGTAAAACATGAGACTAAAAAGAAGGAATCGCTTAACGGGAAGGTAAAGAAAAAGATTTCCCAGCTTAACAAAGGAGTAAGCAAACTAAAAGACTCGGCTGAAATAAATGGTAACTCCCAGGACTTATTTTAAGCTAGACATTGTCTTTTACTTTCTGCATATGTTTGCGTACGTGCAAGAATGCAGATAAACAAGTCCTATTCAGTTAAATATTTGAGCGACATTTACAGTCACCGGCAATCAGGAAGAGCAGAAGAAGAAAAAGTCCAGCAATAAGATTAGGAAGAAGTCCTCCGGTAAGATGAGGAAGAAGAAGAGAATGAAGGATTCAAAGAGTTTAAGCCAACTAGACGACCCATCCAAAATAAATGGTAAATGGCGAAATTATATCTATGTATTCTACATTGTCTTTGTAGCATATCATGATTGCATTATTATATACTCATACAGAGAATGGAAGTTGCACTCAGCCAAATATGGAAGAGGACGCTTTTCCAATCCTCGGCGATTTTGAAGATCAACCACTGCAAAAAGTCTGACACTATGCTATAATTATAAAGTAAGATGACTATTTATTAATATATATTTAATTCCGTTGTAGGTAAAGAAGGTGGTTCCAGAATGGATGTTAGAACCAGTTATCATTTCAACGAGTTTGAAATCTAAACTCATTAAAGTCTCAGAATTTCCGGGACTACTTCCGTCACTACTGTCGTTATTGAAAAGTAATGGCGTCAAAAAACTGTTTCCAGTACAAAAAGAAGTCATTTCTTTTATGTTTGAAAGTTTCTGTAAAGAATGGATGAGGCCTAGGGATATACTTGTATCTGCACCAACAGGTAGTGGAAAGACATTAGCATATGTACTTCCAATAGTTCAAGTAAATATACTTTTATTGCAATCTTGTTTAAATTTAAAGTGACTTTCATACATTTTATTCATCAAATTGTTTTCATTGTTACACAAGGCTCTTCATGGTCGAGTTGTGTGTAATATTAAGGCTTTGGTTGTCTTGCCTGTAGTTGATTTGGCGCTCCAAGTATTTAATGTCTTTAAGACTTATTGTAAAGGTAGTGGATTACAGGTATGTTAAAAAAAACATTCATATTTTAAGGGTTACGAGTCGTTTATCATTTACTTTGAATTTAATTTAGGTAGGTTTAGCTGTAGGATCAAAGACATTTTCTGAAGAGCAATCCATGTTAGTGAGAAAAGGGTAGGCATATTTTTCTGTTTGCCATTCAACTTTATTTTAGTATTGAATGAGACTGGTTTTTTTTCTTTTTTTGAAGTTATTCGCAACTTCACAGTTTAGTAGATATATTAGTCTGTACTCCCGGTCGTCTCGTCGATCATGTCAACCGTACTCGAGGTTTTTCACTGAAGGGGCTTCGCTTTTTGGTTAGTGTGAGAAATAGTAAAAGAATTTTAACACTGAAGTTTAACAACAACAAAATGCGTTACAGGTAGTAGATGAAGCAGATCGAATGATGCAGCATATAAAGCAAAATTGGCTAAAATTCGTTCTAGACAGCTGTAATGCTTCAGGACAACGTGGACCAATTCCTTTAGTTGTATCAAAGTAAGAATTTGATACTTTGATGTTTAGTATTTTTTGACCTCCTCTTATCACCAAACCTATCTTTTCACAGATTGGAAGATCAAGAACATCTGGTAAAGAAACATCACTAATCTCCTATATGCTTCTGTACTGTTGTGCAACATCTGTGAGGAATCTAATTTGAAGTTTTATTTTCCTACAGCCTATGAAACTCTTATTCACTGCTACGTTAACACACAATCCAGAAATGTTGGAATCGTTGGAGCTTTTTCAACCTAAGTTATTTACTGCGTCAACTTACAGTGCTGATGTTACGACTGAAGGTCATTATATGTTACTATTTGAAATGTAATGCAAGTTTGCAAGTTCAGTTTTTATCCCGAAATGTAAAACTTATTACAGCTGACACTATTGATAAGTATGTCACACCTAAAAAGTTAAAGGAATTCTACGTCACTTGCAGCCTGCAATTAAAACCTCTTATTTTGCTGCATTTCATCCACACACTAAAGTACCGTCATCTATTATGTTTTACCAATTCTTTAGAGAGCAGTCACAGGTAACCTGTTAATACTTTATTCATCAAAATTTAAGCTTGTTTCTTTATAAGATTACTTTTCATTCGCCCTAATTCTTATATTTGTTAAAAAGGTTGTTTCTTCTGTTGTCTACTTTTGGTGGAGCTGTGGTAAAGGAGATTTCCTCTAATTTCCCTGCTGTTATTCGACAAAAAGTATTGAGAGAGTTTTCTAAGGGACTTGTTGATGTGTTAGTTGATTCCACATTCTTGACTTAAGAGTTAGATTTAGATTTTAAAAACAATAATACTTTGCACGCAGAATTGTCTGTTCCGATGTGATGGCTCGAGGCATAGACATAGAAAATGTCCAGTATGTTATTTCTTATGATTACACTCCTTACATCAAGAGCTACGTTCATAGAGTTGGACGAACTGCGAGAGCTGGTCGAGTAGGTACTGCAATCTCGTTCCTTCTTCCAAGTCAAGTAAGTTCACTGCAATCTGTCCATTATTTGTTTGGAAAGTCGGTTTTTAAATAATTTTTTGAAATATTATAGGAGTTATCATTTAGAACTATGATGAAGAATGCAAATAAAACGAGCTTTAGTGAAATTAAAATTCATCCCAGTGATCTTCAGCCACTGGAAGAACAGTATAAAAGTGCTCTTAGTCAAGTCCGCCAAGTTGTACATGTAAGTATTACTATATTAGACATTGTGCCCTGCGTTTTTGGAATACTTTTTTGACTCTTGTCTTATTTCACGTTAGAAAGGGGGAACTAAGGTTAAACAAACTGCCAAGAATACATCCTAAAAAAATCGTAATTGCATGTACTGTAATGGTTTTATTGTATACATAAATAAATAATAAAAAGGACCATGAAAGTCTTGTTCAATCTTGCTGAGCTTAATGACGACGAGAAATTCGACCTCATCATCATCATATCCTTATCCTGCCTGTGGCAGTGTCGGATCTGCGGGTCCACTGAACATGCTTTGCCTGGGGGCACCCCTGTCAGGCGTCTGGAACCTGCAGGAAATATTGGCCGAGTTGCCTGTGAGGGGAATGCCGGCCTGCCCCACTGTTCTAACACCGCATTATACAACCAAAATAGAAATTTTAGGCAGGTTAACTTAATGCTTTGATGGTTATAATATTGTATGGTGTCTGACCTATTGCACAATAACAATAAGCAACAGGGATATTCCAGACCGCATGCGGTAACAAGAAATGCGACCTCAACTTTCAAATATTCAAAATGAGTCAGGAAAAACACCCGGAAGTAACGGTCAATGTATTTTTCAATTTAGTCGCTAGGAGCGCTTTTCATTAACGCAACGTGTTCTAAAGTAATTGGAAGCTACGTGTGACCCTATTTTAAAGTTGAATTCTCATCGTTTTATAAGTATTTTAGTGTTGGGTATGTTTATTATCATATTTCGGATTTAATTAAGATTATGAAAAGTTATCAGTTGTTAGATTTATCAGTTTTGTATATGTGTCGAAGAAATACGGTAATCAGAGTGTGTATGACGTAATCTGACGAATGAATGAAAGTCGAAAAAAAAAAAAGATTTATTGCCATGTAGAAGTGACGGTTATAGTTCTCAGCTTTGTAATGTGAATTGGGAAGTATCAAAAGCTTTGATCGTCGTTTTACACCCAAGTGACTGGTTTGGTATGGTGAGAAATAAGTTCGCGTCATTTATTACGGTGTTCTTAGTCGGTGTTGGATTTTCGTTGGTCGTCAATTTCTTACCAGAATTACTTCGCATTTTACCCGTTTATAAATCAAGAAGTCAAATTCACAGTTTACATGATGGATATTCCGCACTGCCAGCTGGTCAAGGGGTGGGTATTTTACCATGGATTCGACATCTGGAAGTTTATGACGATATGGCGGCACCAGTCATGGATACTAGGGCATCTACCGTCCTTAATGTTCCAACTCAAAAAGTTGCCAAGGAAGTTGAAAATTCCAGTAAGTGTTAACCCAGTCTGGTGTAACTCTGTAGGGTTACTGCTAGCTACATTATTTGCATGTAGTGCTTAACAAGTCAAAGTCAAAAGAATATGTAATTCAATAATCTTCATATTATTTCTAGGTGTTGAAGCCGAATCGATGACATTTCTTCGTTTGGCTTTAGAAATGCGCAATAATGGAAAGGAAGAAAAGGCGTTGAAACTGTTTCAACATGCATTTGCTTTAAACCCAACACACCCAGATATTTTAAATCATTATGGAGAATTTTTAGAAGAACACAGCAAAGATGTTGTCCAAGCTGAACAGTTATATAGTCGAGCATTATCTGTTAGTCCAGGACATTCAAGAGCTTTGGTCAATCAACAGAGAACACTTCCTATGGTGGAAGAAATTGACGAGAGTCATTTAGGACGTATAGATGTGAAACGAGATCATTTGATGACTATTCCAGAGTCTGATCCAGCATTGTGTCGAATCAAAAAAGAAGCTTACTTTCTACATATTTACCACACCGTAGGTCTGGAAGGGAACACGATGACATTAATGGAAACTCGTCACATTGTGGAGACCAGATTGGCAGTCGGTGGTAAAAGCCTCGTTGAAAATAATGAAGTGTTAGGCTTAGACGCTGCTCTGATTTTTATCAATACAACGCTTGTGCACAGACTTGGCTTTTTGACAATTGAGGACTTATTAGACATTCATCGACGTGTTATGGGCTTCGTAGATCCACTTGGAGCAGGTAGATTTCGGCGAACTCAAGTCTTTGTAGGTAACCACATTCCTCCTCCACCGTCTGACCTACTATCGTTGATGCAAGAGTTCGTCAATTGGTTAAATTCAGAGGAAGCCCTTCGTCTTCATCCAGTACGTTTTGCAGCCCTTGCACATTACAAATTGGTGTACATTCATCCTTTTACAGATGGCAATGGACGCACTTCCAGGTTGTTGATGAACCTGATTTTAATGAGGGCTGGATTTCCTCCAGTTATTATTCGTAAACAGGACAGGTTAAGTTATTACAAATATTTAGAGATGGCAAATGAAGGTGACGTACGTCCTTTTATACGATTTATTGCAGCCTGCACTGACAAGACACTAGATGTTTATTTATATGCTACTAAAGAATATCCAGTGCCAGCTCTGGAAAATCAAAAAGATTCTTTGAAGCCCATGATCATAATTTGAGGAGGTGGTTTTGGGGTGTTGCATTGTCCTACAATGTCTGGATCAAACTTTGCCATCGTTTTCAGTCATCATTCATTCCTCTTCTGGTGATACATATAAACTGTTTTCATTTTTTAAGAGTACTTAAACCTCATTAAGCAATTTATGAATTTATATATATTTATTTTGACGATGTGTTAAGAAGGGGTTGTACCAAAAAGAAGAAAAATTGCCAATTTTTCACCACATTTATGCTGTACTGTACAGTATTTATTGAATGTTCTTGTAATGCGCCACATGCAGCTGCAGGTTCAGTTACCAGGCGTTCAGTTATTGAAGTCATTTATGAGCTGTTTTTTGTAATAGTTTTAAAGATGTAAAAGTTTATTTTTTTCACGCAGTTGTGTTTTTGTCTTTTGCGTCCAGACTGTTTCTGTCTTTTTTTTTGTTTCGTTGGTGTTTTGGGGCCCTTCAACTACAAGGTCATTAGAGCCCCGTCCTCTGCTTAGTTCTAGTGCAGACACTACACCAATGCGACGATTACTGGGTATTAGCAGTACCCAGTTTTCTCAAGCTGCCACCCATGTTAGTACTAGTTGGGGTTGCGTTGCTTAACTTCAGTGATCAGACGAGAACTATTGTGTCCAATGCAATAAGCCGCCCCCTCTTGTCTGTATCTGTCTCCCTTCCACTACTACTGTATTACTAGCTCTCCATTGCGTTCTTGACTCGTGAATCCGAGGTTATAGGTTCTATCCTGGCCAAAGTGGATGGTTTCTTTGTTGGACAAGAGGAAAGGAGGACGCAAGTTCGCCTTCTGACGATTGGGTAAGTAATGTGGTCTCTGGTGGGGTGTAAATATGAACGGCTGAATTGCGTTGGACACACCAGTTCTCGTCAAGTTACTGAAGTTGAGCAACGCAACCCATGTTAGTACCCCAATGGGTGGTTGGTTGCGAACACTGGGTGCTGTTAATTTCCCAATTCCTACCCCCATCCCCTCACTCGCGAACTGTCTTCACAGGGTCCGGCCCGTTATGGCTGCTTGGCCGGCTCCTCTACCCGATGCTGACTGAGGCGGATGTCATCTTTATTTTGTTTAATGTGCAGGCGATTTCTTACGAACCACGTGGGACCTGAAGACACTCAACTGTCAAGATAGGACCAACAATTCTTGAACTTGCCGCTTGATCGAAAGCTAAAAGTAATAATTTGCAGCAGAAAAGAAATATATAGATTTACAATTTTTCTAGGTGTCCATATTCACGGTTTGATCTGATCTCGACTGATCTCGACTAGTATCGAACCTGCATTTCATCAGCTGCTTAGACATCAAGAAGTAAACCCAAATGCTAATCCTCAGTCCTTCCGAGAACATCAATTCCGCGCTGTAAAATTTATTATACTTACAGGACATCCAATATTTTATTTTCGTGTTTGTTGGAGAGGTCGAGTCATAAAATATTTGTCATATTAGTATCAAAACGTTTGCAATCCCAAAAAAATCGGTGACGAATCTCAGCCAACAGAATGTTTTACAGTTGAGTACCTCATAGTTCAGAGTAGGATCATTTTTCTTTGTTACTAAAAATAGATCCTATTGGTATAAACTGATTTGTGTGAAACACTATTATTATTATAGATTATTTTGATAAAAATGCTATTAACGATCTTTCACAGTGGACTCGATCTAAGCTATGATTTATCCTTAAATGAGCTCTGTGGTTCCTTTTTTTTGTTTGGACTTTTTAATGATTTAAAAGAACCCATTTGTAGATTACAGTATTTTAATTGATTGAAGAAGGGAAAAAACATGTAATCCCTGTTTATTATTTATTCATCAGCTGACCATTAGTTTGACAAACCACATTCGTACAGTCCTGTTTAGTTAACAATAATTCATAAGCCTAGATAGGAATTACATACGCCTTGTTTGTAAATTGCATTCTAAATAGGTGTATATATATAGTATCATTTAGGAGTTTTAGCTTAACGCTACCCTATTAAAATAAAGGGAGGATTAGTCTCCTAGCAGCTCGTATATTTCGTTGAAAATTTAATGCGCCTTTGCGGAGTGTAGCAATTTTGGTTATATGGTAGACTTGATGATAGCAGCGATTAACTTTTTATTTTTTTAATGTCGCGACGATTGAACTCTGTCATAGGTGGCAGCACTGCCAACTTTACTATTGGCTCGCCCATTCTGCTTTGTTATCAACTTCTTCAATGTATACAATCCCACTGCAGTTGTTATGGCAATAATTTCCATAGCAACCAAGAATTGTGGCGAACACATTGGTGGCGATGGCGGCAGGAAGAGGGTGTTTTCTTTCATTCTGACAGCTTGTAGGGCACACAGACTCGGTAAGGTCGGCTGTTTGACGTAAGAACCAACTGCCTCTCAGTCTTTTACTCCTTTCAACCAGCCGTAATATTAATCTTCATTCAGTGCCACCCTTTGAATGCATCCATTGGACTTCCCATTGTTTGCGGTCCTCCCTTTCCCCCTTTTGACAATGAAAATGGGCAAGTACCATAGGGGAAGGGAATATGATGAAGAGTGACCTGTGACGCTTCGTAAAGGATCTAATCCAAGTGGTGGCTCCCTCATTGCTTTCGGTGTTTGCTGTCTACAGGGGGCTAGCGCCTGAGTTGTTTTTGGACGGCAGAACTCTAATGGATATTCTGTGGATTTATCATCATCACCATCATTGAATCATATAAAGTTGGGTTTGTGTACCGCTTTAGAAGCAGCTTCTTTCCGTCTGTATTTTTCAAATCTGAAAACTGTGTAAAGAAACTTCCGTCTTTTATTGATCATTCCCTGTTCCATCTCCGCCCCTTTTAAACAGAGACACACACACTCAGCACCTACCACCTTATACCCCTCTATTTCTTTGTCGTTTTCAAACCCATTTTTCCCCCATGATCTGGAACTGTGCGTGACTGTTTCTGGAACCTTGATTTCATTTTGTTTTTCTAGATGAAGAATTTTTGGATCTCGTTTTTCTTTTTCTTCGTCTCTGAATTGCAACAGCGGGAATGGTGATGAAAAGGGGAGAGAGAGAGAAAAAAAGCACTGAAATTTGTGATGGTGATGTTAAGTCGATGACCAAACCTTGAAAGACATTTTTATGGGGGGGATTTTGTGTGTGGGTATACATAGAAACAAATATACACACTTGAATTTTTGATATTTTTTTATTGAGAAGGAGAAGGAGAAAAATAAGCTTTTGTACATTCGGTGGTGGCGATCATCGTGCTATTCACCCTTCCCCCTCTTTGAAACTTCGATCTCTGGTTTTTCTTTAGTTCATTGTGCGTGTTGTTGGATGGCGGCTGCCTGCACTGTCCAATTTCTATGCTGTTTTAGGTGTAGTTGCTCTGATTGTGATAGATTGAATCCAGTATCCGTAAAAAATTTCAATGGATAGATTATCAGTGTTCAACATGGCAGACAACAACACTCGTTGGAATTCTAGAAAACAACTATCCAAATGTTTACTTTGGATGGCCATTTCGGTAACACTATGGATATCCACTAGTTCATTGGGTAGCAATTTCGAAGCTGCTTTTCAAGGTAAATTGATCAGAAAATTTCATTTATTCTTATCATATTAATAATATATTTGAATCTAGTTTATCTGTAGCCATTTTTATTAGCATTCTAACTGGTTATTGATAAGTGTATAGCTACCTACATCGTTATTGTCCTTATTTGCCACTTTCTTACAATGGAATAAATTATTCAGTGAATATATTTTCATATATGAATTTTATACAATGTGTTAATGAGAATGTTTTATTTGTTGTATTTAAATTTTGAATTTGTGTTGTTTTTTTTTTTCTCACTTCGACGAAAGTCGAAGGAAGGAAGATATCCGGATGGAATGTGGCCTTTATGTTTTTTAGAATTTGAAAGTTCCGGTTTTATATCGAACGTTTATTGTCGAGTTAGGCCTTATATTGGATGGAGAATGGTTGTAGTCATTTTCTGGAATATGGTAAAAGAAAAAAAAAAGGTTTTTATTTTATCCTTTTAGTTTTGCATGATTGAAATGAGGTTAGTGACGGTATTGAGCCATTATCGATTTGTTTGTGTCTATGTTCAATGATGAATTTTAAGCCTTTGGATTGAACAAAGGATTTTTGGTCGAAGAGGCGACAAGAAGGGGATTAGGCGATAATAGGACAAACTTGCTCTCACTATGTCCCTCTTTGTAGTCTTCTTTGTTGAATTTGGTTGCTTTCCAATGAATGTAGTCGTTTTCTTTAGCAAATTTTAGGATCGAAGTGTAAAGACGTGCTCAGAATTAATTTCATGTCATTTAATTTTTTTTTTCATTTCTTTCCTTTATTGTTCATTATTCTATTGGTCATCTCATATTCTGTCCATGTGACTTGTTTTTGAGTCCAGTATATATATTCGACTTTTTTTTGTAACAGTCTGGACTTAATTAATTTCTTTTTCCTGTTTTTCATAGTTACATTTAATATAAATGATATTAGTATTATATCTTCACTATCTACTTTATTCTCTCCTATATTTAAAAAAAAGTTCAGACCCCCCCCACCACTAAAATGAATTCAATTTTCAAACATTTTGAGTTCATTTATCTTATTGCTCTTTCTCAAATCCATTTTATAACCACACATGTTTTTAAAATTGCTATAATAATAAAAATAGAAATAATAATAATAATGAGTTTAGGAGAAAAAAAAATCTTCATAACCTAAAGATGAGGTCTAGAAATTCACTTGTGTGAAAGCTTTATACTCTTACATCTCCAAAAATAATGTCTTGAGAAAAACACAATGACATTCAAGTTGTTGATAAGATTTTGAGATGTATTTCATATTAAATCATATTGACACGTCCCTTTTCATCATTAGAAACTAAAAAGAGACTATTTTATTGTTTTAATCAGTTATTCTTTAATTCAATTTTGATAAACAGGATATTACTCCGGTTTTGACTTCATACATAAAATTTCAACATTTTATTCTCACTTTTTTTGCCACTTTTTCCCTAGTAGTTAGGTTGGCTTTCTTTTTCATCATCTCATTCTTATTCCGCCTGTGGCAGGGATCCATTCTTATCGTGGGTTCTGATCCTCAACTGCCGCCTATCCCCCACCATGTCCCCCTCCACTCCGCACGCCTTCATGTCCCTTTGCACCAGCTGCTCCCACGTCCGTTTTGGTTTTCCCCTACTCCTGGTGCCCCCAATCACCTGCAGTCTCATACTGGACCTAATAAGTTCCTTCTCCCCCTCCTCATCACATACCCATACCACCTCAGCCGATTTTCTCTCATTTTTTTCTGGGATGTTTTCCACCCCCAAGCTACCTCTAATGTAATCGTTTCGGACTCTGTCGGCTCGGGACACCCCACTCATGTAGCGCAGCATTGGCATCTCAGCCATTTACCTTCTCCTTTCATTGTGCTTCCTAGCTGCCCAAAGCTCTGAGCCATACAGCATAGAGGGCCTAACGACCGTTCTGTAAACTTTGCCTTTCAACTTGATTGGGACCCGGCAGTCGCACAGGGCCTCATTTGCCTGCCTCCAGGGAGCGGCTGTATAGCGTTGGACACACCAGTTCTCTTCTGAACACTCAAGTTAAGCAACGCAACCCCAACTAATACTGATAGGGGTGGCCGCTTGGAAACAGTGGGAACTGCTGATACCCAAAATTCGTCTCATTAGTGTAGTGTCTGTGCAGTCTCTACATTAGAACTACGCAGTGGACGGGGCTGGAATGACCTTGTAGTTGAAGGGCCCTAAAACACCAACGAACGAACGCACTCTACTTCAGCCATCCTGCATTGTTCCTATGGGTCACGTCGGAGTCTATCTCCCCATTGCTGTGGAAAAGGGATCCTAAATAACGAAACTCTTGAACCATTGGTATCGCCTCACCCCCGCAACGAATATCATCCCCGTGCCCTTGGTAGCTCCAATTGAAAGCTAGGTACTCAGTCTTCTTCATGTTCACCTTTAGGCCCCCTCTTTCCATTGTTATTTTAATATCTTGCAGGCCCTTTTGTGCATCCTCTGTTAACTTTCTTTTTGTTTTCGTGAAATTATATATTTTATTTTTGGCATGTAATATTCGAAACAATAAAAAAAATTGAATGACAAGAGGAAGAAAAAAATAGACGTCCCTAATAAATGATGACAATGATATTATTCATGCTTTTTAAATTGCTGTTTTTTTACTCGCCCATTTTCAATTTAACAACTCTCTAGTCAGTCGTATTAACATTCCAAGTATGACATAATATTATGGCTGTTTATTTCATTGTGTGTCCCAAGTTAGTATTGTGTTTTAAAAAAAGCAGATGAAATTTCTGTGTGTCAAGTTGAGTTTATTAGGATTTTGTGACCCCATTTTTCTTAGTTGTTGCTGGAAAGGGGATGCACCTTTTTTTTATATAAGCTCTACTCCATCTCCTTTTTTTATTTCAATGCAGAAATTTCGACAACAAAATCGTTTGATATCTATTTGAGGAGTTAAATGTCACGTTAAAATTATATCCTCTCCGTCTCCACTCACCAGAATGACTTGTTTTTTTTATTGAAATGACGTCAGATAAGCACTTTTTTTCTGGATTAAATAATTCACATGTTCAATGCTGCTGCTGCTGCCAACGTCGTTTTTTAGTTTTAACGATTCAGAGCAAAAGTGAATGTGTGGATTGGGATTTAACAGTGAAAATACCGATATGTTTTTTTTTTCAAAGGAAATTGAAGGCAAGAAAAGGCGTTTATCAATATATTCTTGTATTTCACTGAATGTAGGTGTTTTCGGGTTATTATTTTATTATTTTTGGCTGTCTCTCTCTCTTCCCCTCCCATATTTTAGTATTTTTCTCCATCTAATGGTGGGAGCGGCAAATTGCGTCGGACACACCAGTTCTCGTCTGATCACTGAAGTTAAGCAACGTAACCCCAGTTACTACTGACATGGGTATCCCCTTGGGAAAACTGGGTATCGCTAGTATCCAAAAATCGTCGCATTAGTGTAGTGTCTGCGCAGTCCCTGTATCAGAACTACACTGTGGATGGGGCTCTAATGACTTTTTGTAGTTGAAGGGCCCTAAAACACCAACAAACTCCATCTAATGGTCATATACCATGCAATATTATAACCAACAAAGCATTAATTTAGCTGCGAAAATTTCTATTTGGGTTGTAAAATAGGGTGTTCGAACAGCGGGGTAGGCCAGCATCCCCACCCACAGACAACCTTAGCCAATATTCCTGCGAGTTTCCGGATGCCTAGCTGGGATGCTCCCAGTCAGAGCATGTTCAGTGGGCCTGCAAACCCCACACTACCACAGCGGGATAAGGGTATGATGATGGCCATCTAATCTAGACCCGCCGCGGTGTCCCCGGAGGTAGCGTGCTTAATTACTGTTCTTCTGGTTGCAGGTTCGATACTGTATTGAGGTGCGTTGGCTACTGTAGAGAGAATTTCATTCGTTGGTGTTTTAAGGCCCTTCAACAACAAGGTCACTAGAGCCCCGTCCACTGCGTAGTTCTAATGCAGAGACTGCACAGACACTACACAGACACTACACTAATGCGACGATTTTTGGGTATTAACGGCACCCAGTTTTCCCAAGCTGTCAACCCATGTCTGTACTAGCTGGGGTTGCGTTGCTTAACTTCAGTGATCAGACGGGAACTGGTGTGTCCAACAGGAGTGAGAGAAAGACCCCTCTCCTCTAAAGTACGCCTTCCGGCAGATGGGAAGTAAAGCCGTGGCTCCGTGTGGTGTGTACCCTTCCTGCATGCAACATTTTCATGTGTAGGAATTCGTTTGTTTGTTTGTTGGGGTTTAAGGTCCCATCAACTGCAAGGTCATTAGAGACCCGTCCACTGCATAGTTCTAATGCATAGACTGCACAGACACTACACTAATGCGACGATTATTGGGTATTAGCAGTACCCAGCTTTCCCGAGCGACCACCCATGTCAGTACTAACTGGGTTTGCGTTGCTTAACTTCAGTGATCAGACGAGAACTGGTGTGTCCAACGCAACTCGCCGCTCCCTGTAGGAATTCGTCGGCGGAACACTAGTGCCCCTATGAAGAATAATAGGCCGACGATAAATGAACGTAGGAGTTGCAGGGTTAGGTTGGCAGCCGGCTGCGAAAAATATAATCCATCAGATGGCTCTCCAACAGGCACTGAAACACTCAGGCAGATATTTATTTAGCATTTTCTTGCTCGAAGGATCGAACCTGTCACCCGTTTTTTTTCCCTGTCGTGCTCCACAGTATTGCATGATTGCTATGCTACAAGGGTGGTGACGGAGGAACCTCTCTTCACCTCCTATATTTTTTTGTCTAAAATAGATTATTTTGGTTTGCTTTATTTATATTTGTGTTGAAAGGTCACTTTATACTGACACCAGGTGGATTTTGTTGTTTGTTGGAGTTTAAGGTCCCGTCAACTACGAGGTCATTAGAGACCCGTCCACTGTATAGTTCTAATGCATAGACTGCACAGACACTACACTAATGCGACGATTATTGGGTATTAGCAGTACCCAGCTTTCCCGAGTGGCCACCCATGTCAGTACTAACTGGGGTTGCGTTGCTTAACTTCAGTGATCAGACGAGAACTGGTGTGTCCAACGCAATTCGCCGCTCCACCAGGTGGAAAGTCACGATCGAAACCTGAGAATTTTATCTACCTACTAGTGTGTTTTTCTCGGTGTAGAAAGGGTTTTCTGGGTGCAATGGTGTGGGGATATCCTAAACTGGCTTTAATTTCCATCTGGGACGAAAGGCGGTTTTCAAAGTTATATGGTACCTGGTGTTTTAAGGCGCGCAAAATTAATTTCGGTAAAATTGTTTGGTGTAAGAATTCTCTTCCTCTTCATAAAGTGGACAAATAACTTCCTCCCCAATATATTAGTACTTTGGAGTCAAAGGCTAGCACCCTGTCTGCTTGTGGGGCAGTGATAGGGCTTCTCTCTTGATTGGGCTTCTCTCTGGTAATAGATAGAGACCCCAAGTGTGCCTTCCGTCGGGCGGGAAGTAAAACCTGTCCCCGGTGTGGTGTACAATGTCATTTGCACACTCTACTATGCAACGGGTAGGTGAGGCAAAATTCCCTGTTGGCGTCGGCAGAGTGCCCCAACGAACAGTAGAGCGACGATAAATAGGGGTTGCAGCTTTGGTCGGTAAAAATACTGTCCTACAGATTGCCCATGTGGCCATTCAGGTGGATAACAATGGGTACCCGACCCCGCCATAGGCGGGAAAAGGATTGGTAGCTTATTATTTTATTTTATAATGACTTTTTTGGAGCCGTCCAGGTTTTCGATTGAATTCAAGGTGGCCGTTTTCTTGGAGTGTAAGTGCAGTGCTGAACCTTTAACGGGAAATGCAATCATGATGTCGTCGACCCCGACAAGAGCTTTCAATTTTATTATTTAATATTATTTTGATGTTATCGACGGTAGGATGGTGTTTTTTTTAATGATGAACAAAAATCATTTTCTTCTCTTAATACTTCACTTGGTTCAACTGCGCACTAAGCAGATTCGCTGACCAAACATCAACCTTAAAGATTTGTTCAATTTTTAAATATCTTTTTCATATTAAAGATGTTTTCTTCGATATAATCGGCTGTTCAGTTTGAATTATTATTTTTTAGTATTAGTCGTTATAATACGAGTATTAAAACCACTCGATTATTTTGGAGGTGGTTGTTGATGCAGGGGGAATATGATATTGTAGGAGGAAAATAAAAATTTTGATACATTTTTTAAAACTGTTGCGCATGCGTCATAGTATGATATTTAAATATTAATCTTAAGATTAGCTTTCAATTTTTATTACCTTCAATTTCTTTTTGAATATCAAATGCATCACATCGTCATCGACATTTGTGACTACAGCATGTATTGCATTAAGTGTTATTTAATACATTGGGATTACTTATGCATGAATGATGTTAGCTGCTAATAACTCTTTGATTACTTAGGTTCAGATGAAAGTGGAGGAAATTAGGAAAGTGTTTGATGTGATATTATTATGGCAATTTATTTTTTTTTT
>JAAFCE010009126.1:6199460-6227076 GCA_013389805.1 Trigoniulus corallinus
GCTGGGGTTGCGTTGCTTAACTTCAGTGATCAGACGGGAACTGGTGTGTCCAACAGGAGTGAGAGAAAGACCCCTCTCCTCTAAAGTAGCCTTCCGGCAGATGGGAAGTAAAGCCGTGGCTCCGTGTGGTGTGTACCCTTCCTGCATGCAACATTTTCATGTGTAGGAATTCGTTTGTTTGTTTGTTGGGGTTTAAGGTCCCATCAACTGCAAGGTCATTAGAGACCCGTCCACTGCATAGTTCTAATGCATAGACTGCACAGACACTACACTAATGCGACGATTATTGGGTATTAGCAGTACCCAGCTTTCCCGAGCGACCACCCATGTCAGTACTAACTGGGTTTGCGTTGCTTAACTTCAGTGATCAGACGAGAACTGGTGTGTCCAACGCAATTCGCCGCTCCACCAGGTGGAAAGACACGATCGAAACCTGAGAATTTTATCTACCTACTAGTGTGTTTTTCTCGGTGTAGAAAGGGTTTTGTGGGTGCAATGGTGTGGGGATATCCTAAACTGGCTTTAATTTCCATCTGGGACGAAAGGCGGTTTTCAAAGTTATATGGTACCTGGTGTTTTAAGGCGCGCAAAATTAATTTCGGTAAAATTGTTTGGTGTAAGAATTCTCTTCCTCTTCATAAAGTGGACAAATAACTTCCTCCCCAATATATTAGTACTTTGGAGTCAAAGGCTAGCACCCTGTCTGCTTGTGGGGCAGTGATAGGGCTTCTCTCTTGATTGGGCTTCTCTCTGGTAATAGATAGAGACCCCAAGTGTGCCTTCCGTCGGGCGGGAAGTAAAACCTGTCCCCGGTGTGGTGTACAATGTCATTTGCACACTCTACTATGCAACGGGTAGGTGAGGCAAAATTCCCTGTTGGCGTCGGCAGAGTGCCCCAACGAACAGTAGAGCGACGATAAATAGGGGTTGCAGCTTTGGTCGGTAAAAATACTGTCCTACAGATTGCCCATGTGGCCATTCAGGTGGATAACAATGGGTACCCGACCCCGCCATAGGCGGGAAAAGGATTGGTAGCTTATTATTTTATTTTATAATGACTTTTTTGGAGCCGTCCAGGTTTTCGATTGAATTCAAGGTGGCCGTTTTCTTGGAGTGTAAGTGCAGTGCTGAACCTTTAACGGGAAATGCAATCATGATGTCGTCGACCCCGACAAGAGCTTTCAATTTTATTATTTAATATTATTTTGATGTTATCGACGGTAGGATGGTGTTTTTTTTAATGATGAACAAAAATCATTTTCTTCTCTTAATACTTCACTTGGGTCAACTGCGCACTAAGCAGATTCGCTGACCAAACATCAACCTTAAAGATTTGTTCAATTTTTAAATATCTTTTTCATATTAAAGATGTTTTCTTCGATATAATCGGCTGTTCAGTTTGAATTATTATTTTTTAGTATTAGTCGTTATAATACGAGTATTAAAACCACTCGATTATTTTGGAGGTGGTTGTTGATGCAGGGGGAATATGATATTGTAGGAGGAAAATAAAAATTTTGATACATTTTTTAAAACTGTTGCGCATGCGTCATAGTATGATATTTAAATATTAATCTTAAGATTAGCTTTCAATTTTTATTACCTTCAATTTTTTTTGTGAATATCAAATGCATCACATCGTCATCGACATTTGTGACTACAGCATGTATTGCATTAAGTGTTATTTAATACATTGGGATTACTTATGCATGAATGATGTTAGCTGCTAATAACTCTTTGATTACTTAGGTTCAGATGAAAGTGGAGGAAATTAGGAAAGTGTTTGATGTGATATTATTATGGCAATTTATTTTTTTTTTAACTTCGCCTCGACGTTTCTACTGCACGTGCATCAGATAATGCGACTGAAGGGATTTTGTTTGGTTGCTTTGATTATTTAACGGCTTGTCCTGCTCTGCGTCTCAATTCGCGATTCCCCCCCGCCAAAGTGTGAGTCACAGAAACTGAGGGAGCGACTGTATTGAGTTGGACACACCAGTTCTCGTCCGATCACTGAAGTTAAGCAAAGCAACCCCCGTTAGAAGTGGCATGGGTGGTCGCTTGGGAAAACTGGGTGCTGCTAATACCCAAAAATCGTCGCATTAGTGTAGTGTCTGTGTAGTCTCTGCTTTAGAACGATGCAGTGGACGGGGCTCTTGTTGTTTATTGTTTGTTGGTGTTTTAGGGCCCTTCAACTACAAGGTCATTAGAGCCCCGTCTACAGCATAGCTCTTATGCAGAGGCTGCACAGACACTACACTAATGCGACGATTTTTGGGTATTAGCAGTACCCAGTTTTCCCAAGCGGCCACCCATGTCAGTACTAGCTGGGGTTGCGCTGCTTAACTTCAGTGATCAGGCGAGAACTAGTGCCCAACGCAATTCGCCGCTCCCTGGACGGGGCTCTAATGACCTCGTAGTTGAAGGGCCCTAAAACACCAACAAACAAACAAACGCAAACCCAATTATTACCAACATGGGTGGTTGGTAGTGAACGTTGGGATGCTACTAATTTCCCCTCACCTACATCCCCTACACCTACCTCCTCCTCACCTGCGAGCAGCCTCCTTAGGGTTCGGCCTGTGATGGCTGCTTGGCTTACTCCCCAACCCGTTAACATAACATCCTACCCTAAAATACCAACGAAACGAAAAAAACAGAAAGTGAGCTGTCCTGCTAACGTCACCGGCGTCTTAATGTGCACCCGGCCTTATAGTTTTATTGATGTAGAATAGGGAATTTTTGGAGTTAACGTGTTTATGTTGAGGAGATTTTAGTGACTTGTTATGTGTTTGTAGATGGGACCATAGGTGAGTAGTGTTGGTGGCACTTAGAAGGACATTCAAAAACAGTGACTGTGAGCCTAAATGAAGTTAGCAGTTGAGTGGCTCATAAAGTGTTGATGTCTCTTGATAATGTAATCTCCTTACGTTCGCCATTGGTGGCTTTGTAATAATACGATGGTTAGAATTTAGATTCATAAGAAACTCGAAGTGTTATTTTTGTGTATTAAAATCCGAACTCTGTGGTGTGATTAGTGATTCCATATTTGGTCGGTGATGTTTTAATATATCTACTAATTACCTTTGATGGCATGACTTTTAATTTGTAATATTACAAACTTGAAAATGCGTTTCAGAGAAAGTACAGGGATGGTAGATGGCCAAGGACTGTCATATTGGCGGCCTGCGTCGTGGACTTTTGCGGCTCCCATATTGTATGGTTCTTTCTGTACTTGGTAGCAAAATGCCCGTGGCTGAAATGAATTTGACACCTCCTCTTACAGTAGACACTGTGTGTATGAAGTATGTTGATAAAATGAGGAAGGAGACCTGAAATATTATTTAAAAAAAAAGAAATTCACAAAATGACTCTGAGAGTTACCTCAATTTGCGGTGAACTTACTAGACTCTTAAGTGACCTTTAAATTACATGATCATTAATTACTGGTTGGCAATTAACGTTTTTATTACTTGATGTATGATCCTTTGCTCCCGTCCTTTGGTTGGTTGAATCGTGATACTATTACCAATTTATGAAACTCGTGTAAAACGATGTTTCAAATTCATTGTTCTTAATATTGCAGAAATCGATATCAGCTGCAACATCGAGCTATCCATTGTTTCTCAATAAGCTTGTTCACATTATACAATCATGTGCTATATTAAAATTTAGAAGTAACTACCAGCTGTTGTTTTAAGATAAGAAATTAAAAAGGGGGATCTTATTCATTAAAAAAAACGACGAGACAGAGAAGCAGGTGAAAAAAACGTAGTTAACAATTTATGATCACTTTGACGACGCATATATAATTTTTGGAGCGTTTGACTCGCCTTCTATAAAACTACGGCGCTACTTCTCTTTGGAATGTTGAACGCGTTCGAAATGCACTGCATTCGAAAATGATTTCGGCGGTCATTCTTAAAACTGTACATAGTTTTTGTTGCTTTATTTTGTCTTGTAACCGGATTTTTAAAATGTTCATCTCCCATCTACGTGTATTTTATATTATATGTGCTACAAAAGCATTTCATCACTTAATTTTACTTTGGAATATGCGAAAACCTGACAAAGACTTAGAAACTAATCGATTTAGAAAAAAAGAGTATTTATTTCGATTACTACGGCTGACTGAGTTCAACAGTGAAATTGCTTAGAAGTTAGCAATGCTATTCAAGTTGAGGCAATTGTTGTTTAATTGAATTTTCTCGCTATATTTTCTTTTTTGTCTTTCAATTTGGACGTTAACATGTAAGTACTTTAATGTATTTTCAATCAATCTTTCGTCGATATTTGAAATTGAAAGAATTTCTTTATTAACAATCACAGTGGTTCCTCTATATTTGTCTATGAATCTATAGGGATAACATGAGAACAATCCTGAACAGTAACTTTTTAATGTGTAAAATCAAGATTTCAAGAGAATTTCGTGCAATAATAATTGAATTCATGGTGGAGAAAACGGAGAAAGAATTAATCATGTCCAGCCTTTCTAGTAACTAATCCATTGAAAAAGCTACTTAGTTTGTTCTCACTAAAGTAATAACGAAATCGAATCACCACCTTTCACTCTGCGTCTGTTGGAGTACTGATAAGAAAACTTTAAATCCTGTTCGGATTTGTACGAATTTTCGTTTTTCTTTCCCTCCATGAATACCGAAAGGTTGATACAGCCATGTTTTTACTACACATTATATATTTACATTACGAATTTCAGGATGAAAAATGGATGAGTTGAGGAGGAACCCACTTCTCGTTTACGAGTGTTAATAGGAGTCCCAGGACAAAAAAAATACTGTAGCTCTTACTAAGGTAATGCTTGTTTGTATGCTTTGAAAAAAAATGATTAGGAGTTAGGGTGCTACCTTGCAGTAGTTGCTAAGCTCAAACTGTATGTCATGCCGTGGAGTTCAAGATAGAAAAGAAGATTGGGAGTATCTAAGAAAGCAACCCTGAGAAAGAGCCATGCATGGTTAGACTCCTTGGTTAGTACCTTTTCATGAGCACTTTTTTTGCACTCACTTCCATAAAAGACGTTGATATGCATAGAAAACAGAATGCTAAATACAGTAATAGGAATTCCAAAATGAAATAACGTTTCACAGCAGCGATGCTATAGCACAGAAAAGAGTTACACTGGTCTTAAAACCCTGTCCATCCTGAAAATGGTTTCTTGAATTGGTACGGGAAATTACTCAACAGAGTCGTAAGGCATCTCACATATTATTCGTGTCTTTTTGGGCGCAATTTTGGAGCGTTTGAGCTTTCGGCTTTCTTAATTTTAATTATTTCGCCAGGAATGTAGGTATTTTGTTACTTTAACGTCTAACCCCAAACAAAAGGTTGCTATTTTACTGTTCTATTCAGTCCGCGAAAAGAATCATGAGCTTTATGAAAAAAAGGACTTTCTGCATATGTTGTCCTACACATAATCCTTGCAAAGGGCCTAGAAATATTTAATTCACATTAGAATGACTTGGAAACTATAAATACGCTTTTCTATTGTAGCAAAAGTTGTGAATTTCCGCCATATGACGACAAGGGACATTTCGTTAAGGATGGTAAAGTATTTGTGGGTGATGTTAACGAGGATTGAGCAGCAGCAAGGTTGTAAAAAAAGCAAAAATGAGCAAACCCATAAAACTGGCATTTTACGATGACGTTTTTAGGTTAACCATAATGTTTGGTACTAATGTTTAGTCTGGTATTTCGACAGACGTGAAATGATTTAAACGCTAACTAGAATGGTTAAAATAGGATGATATTCACATTTTTTGTAGTAATATCGTTGGGACCAGTTGTCATTTACCGAAGTTTTTGTGATGGTTGAAACCTTTAAATTACATTGCAAGTCCTGGAATCATTTCTTTTTTGTAAGCTGGATACTCGGAGAGCGAAATGGAGACCATAGTTTTACATCGTTACGATTCTCAAGCGAAAAGTTAATCTTATGTGGTAGTTGGTGAAATTTGAATATTTTTTTACGATCATTTTTTTTGGTAGCTTGTCATATTGTCCTTATTTTAGTAGTACGCTGTCACAAATCCTAGTGGTTATTTCATTTTCTTCTTCTTCTCTACTGTCTACAGTTTTCCATTTCTTAGTATTGATCAACATCTCGAGGGATTTATGCTTTGGGAAGGAGAGAGAAGAGGTGAATGGAAGAAGCCCTATGTAATGGGCTTTTTGTATGAGTTAACTAGGGAATGTCTAATGCGTAGGCCATCAGGGGGTCCCTGTAGGTAACGGCTGTGAATCAGTGGAGCCTTTGTTTACCCAGATGTTTGTCTGCAATACGGTCATTTATGGTTTTACTTTACTTTGGATGGCCACATATGTCTTACTATTGCAAGCCTCCTCTTTACGTTATAAGCTCCAGTCTCTTGGATATCTTTTAAATAAGAAAAAATATCCCATTTGCTGGGATTCACAACCGCAACCTCCATTTTTGTGCCTTTTTTTTCTCATTTTTATTATATACGGATTGCAGCTCCTCTTGAGGTTGAAATTTCATTCCGAAAAATGTGGCTGGTTATGATCCAAATGAATGAATTACTGTAGGTCTATTTTTTTTATCCTCCTTCGTCCCCTCTTGATTGTTATCCAGAACTCGCAAATCTTGAGATGTATGAAAAAGACTGCGTCATGATGGCGACAGTCCTGAGAAAAATGTCGGTATAGGCCCAACTGACTACTGTAATGGTATTATTGTAATTACTATTTGTTTACTGTTGATAAACGTTTAGCGAAATAGGTGATAAATTTTTAACTGCTTAGTTACCCGCTTCCCTTCTTTCTTCAATCCTCATCCTCCCTTTCTCTCTCTCGCTCTCTCATCTATACAGCCACATAACGAGGTCATTTTATCCATTTTTCCACTGTCGACATGATTCAATTTGATGTCTTGATCTCTAATCCAAACTCATTCATTTCGTGTATGCATTGGTGGACAAAAATCTAAACCGCCGTATCATTGCCTAGGGATGTATTTTTGGGCGTTAAACATTATCGCTTCTATTACAGACATAACTGAGAATTTGAAGTACGGCTAAAGTCTGAAGGTTTTCAAAAAATACATAAAGAGTAAAATCATCATCATCGTCGTCATTGCCAGATCGATGATGACTGTCGTCTTAACACTGAAAAATTGAATGTCGTCCTCTTGCATGTGTGATGTACTCTGTGCCGCAATGCTTTAAAACGCTAAAAATCACGTCTTGTCCGACTTTACCTCCCTCCTTTTTTTTCCACTTAAACAAGCGGATGCCACTAGCGTGTCATCTAGTCATAAATGAAATTCATGACTGACCATCTTGTCATCTGTTCTGCATGCTGCGTTGTATACAGAAAAATAGTGATGCATTAATGTGTGAAAAACAAATATGTGTTCATAAGTGAAAGAGTTATCCAGCTGACTGCTGAAGATGAAACTGACGACTTCTTCAGTGGGGAAGATGGTTGTTGTTTGTCCATTTGTCTACTATATCACATTTGTTTGTCACCCACGGCCTCATAAATAATGATCTTTCTACTTTGAAGAAATGGGCATGTGAAATTTATCTTTGAGGTTTCTTGTCTGAGGTATTTATGATAAGTCGTGGAGTGGTGAATTGATGACTGTTTGGACTTCCGCCTGATGTTCGGTTGATCTGAGTTCAACTCTTCCCATCATCTGGTGGGGGATGGGCGGCCTGAGGCTATCTGTCTTGTCTGTGGTCCCGTCTCGTTGAAGACGACATAGTAATAATAATTGAATGTCAGCATAAATATTTTATAATGCTACAAGATTGCTGTTGAATTTGTTTATGCTGACGCTGAAAAGTCATTGACCTCGTGGATATTTTTGTTGTATGGTTTATTTATGTTTAATATTTTTTTTTATAGAGTTTTTCATTTGTTGAAAATCAGCTTGGTATACATAGTATTGTGGGGGCTTATTTTTAATTCAGACAGAGAAGATACAATCTCTGAATGTGCCGGCCTTTCTCTCTCTCTCTAGATATAAATACAAATGTCCAGTAGAAATTCAATCATAGATCGAGAAAGGGTACACATTGTTGAGAGAAGATGGCTTATGAGATGCTCTCGATGTTACCACTTGGAGGAGGTTTTGTTTATTTTAGTTGTTCATTCATTCACACGCTCCTCATACACACACTCCAAAAGACACCCACACATTGATGGTATTTTCGTCATCTTTTCCTTCGAACTCCCCTTCTCCCTTTTCCTCTCATCCGCTCTCTTTCCTAGATTTCACCCAAATCATTAAACTATCACATAGTTGTGCCATCATAATAGGTTTTGGGGTTCAACTTATCTCCTATGGTATCAGATTCACTTATATTCAGTTTCCTGACGTTTTTTCCCCGCCGTCGTCATCATCATCATATTCTCTCATTTGCTGTCCACCATTGTCATTCTTGGTGCCCTGCCTGCCATTCTCTTCCTAATTGCCTGTCGTACTGATGTTTGATAACGATGTAAGTAAGTCCACAACTTAACGCCTGTGTCACGTCTTGAAAAGGACAGGCACATTGGAAGTTGTTCTCTTTGTCTGTTAGTGTTGGTAGAACAATAGATGCTGTCCATTCGTTTATTTACAAATGGAAGGCCATTGTCGTTGAGTGGCTGCTCCCTCCCCCTTTCTTCCTGTCTACTACCCTTTGTCCGTTCTCACTCCACTCTTCCCCTTTGACATCTCCTTCATATATTCGTCTTTTGATATTAAATGTGATATCGTTATTGATGTTGCCCCTTGATAAGAGGCTTTATTTCAGATTGTGCCTCGTTATAAGTTCCAGCTTGTCTCGATTGAGTTGGGAGCGGTTTATTGTGTTGGACACACCACAATTCTCGTCTGATCACTGAAGTTAAGCAACGCAACCCCAGCTAGTACTGACATGGGTGGCCGCTTGGGAAAACTGGGTACCGCTAATACCCAAATAATCGTCACATTGGTGTAGTGTCTGTGCAGTCTTCCCATTAGAACTACTCAGTGGACGGAGCTCTAATGACCTTGTAGTTGAAGAGCCTTAAAACACCAACTATTGAGTTAAATTGGTTGACTCTTGGACGAAGGTTCGATCCTGATCAAGTGTGCTGTTCGTGCCGAATGGGAAATAGCATGGTGTGTACGATTTTGATTTATTTGGTTATTTAACAACAATCTTTCACCTGAAGGTAATTTACATCGGTACCAGAGGATAAAGGTCTTCCATCTGCTGCTGATCGTCGTGTATAAACGGTTCTCTTTGGTCGGGCTTTCCAATCTTCGGCTGTAATTTACTGACCACGACCCCAGGGAAGTTCGTCTTACCCCCCAGAATTTTGCCACTGTAAGCATATACAGTGTATTTCATTGTATAGTGAAAGGGATCTTTTACGTCTTTCCCTCCGAAAAAGACGCACTTGGGGCTTCCCATCTCTCTCTCTCCTTCTCCATTGCGATGAAGGCTGCAGTCATGCACCCTGGCCATGAACCCGGCAGCCATGAACTGCCGAGGTGTTTTTCTTACTAATTGCAACTTTATTCATTTCTCTTCGTACCCCTAATTGTACCACTAGCCCATTTCTAATTCGGATATTACAGTCGGATAAAGGGAAGGGAGAGAGAGAGAGAGAGAGAGAGAGAGAGAGAGAGCGCGAGAGCAGAAAATGGCCGTTGTACCTCTCTCTCTCCCCATTATTGAAAATCAGTCCCCTTATTGTTTGACGAATCGTTTTGTCTCCTCCTTACAATTTACTAATATCTACTTTAATTTTTTGTTTGTATGTCATATTTATTTCAGTTTCTCATTCTATTACTTGGGAGTTATATTTAATTTGTGTCCAAATGCGTCTTCTCAAATTTTAATGACACTCCTTCCTACAGTTAAAACAGGAGGTGCTACAACCAGTTAGTGGAGCATTTAATGCACTGGTCGTGTCGTCCGTTTGCTGTAATCTCAAGATGCCTATAATTCCTTGTATCTTATCCGTATGTTAGATCCTTCATACATTAAACTGTCTTTCTTGTTGCAACGTACAAGAGGAGGATGATATTGTTATTGATTCTACTGGCTATTTTCCTTGAATGATTTTACCACCACCACCGACGTGTCGTGGTGTCTTGCACCAGTTCCAAGTACATTATGATGTTTGACCCTAATTGGGTCTGAGAGATTGCATAGAGTGGTGTTCCGTAATACAGAGTGAAGTTTTCATTAACCTAGTCCATCAGTTTATAAGATAGTTTCCTTTTTTAGCCAGTGAGTATTGTCTAGTCTGAATATACCCACCTCGGTGGCGCAGAAAGTACTGCCCTCGACTACTGCGCCAGTGATTCCAGGTTCGATACTAGATCGAGATAAGTTGGCTTCTTTCGGGCGAGAGAGTGAAAGAGAGAGATTGGAAGTAAAGCCGTGACCCCGTATAGTGTACGATGTCATTTGAACGTAAAAGAACCCTCTGTACTATGCAACGGGTAGATGAGGAAAACTTCCCAGGCGTAGGAGCTCACCCCCTAGCATCGGTGGAGAGCTTCAGCTAACAGTACGCTGACGATGATAAGCATAGGGGTTGCAGCTTTGTTGGGCAACCGGCTGCATAAAAATGCTGTCCAACAGATCGCCCAGGTGTCCTTTCAGTGGGGCAAAGATGGGCACCCGACCTATTTATTGTTGTTGTGTGATGCTTACCAGTAATGGGGTCCGGACAAGAGGGCCAAAGGACAGGAAAACAACGGAAGCGGATTAAGAATAGAAGGAAAACAAGCCCGCGTACTTCTCTTGCAGTAACTATTACAAACACCACTAGTTAAATGCAGCAAACCGCTATAAAATAACTGTGAGACCAAAAGCGTGCTTGGGAGCGGCTGTATTGCGTTGGGCACACCAGTTCTCGTCTGATCACTGAAGTTAAGCAAAGCAAGCCCAGTTAGTACTGACATGGGTGGCCGCTTGGGAAAACTGGGTACCGCTTGTACCCGAAAATCCCCGTAACAGCGCGGCGTGTAGTGTCTGTGCAGACTATATTAGAACTATGCAGTGGAACGGGCTCTAATCACCATTGTAGTTGAAGGGCTCTAAAACAATAAATCAATCTAAAGCGTGCTTAATAATAGACCCATGAACCTTAAACCCCCAAATTTTATATTATACATACTTTGGATAGGTCCGACGAACTTCATATTTTGACCCTGAAGAAAGAAACCGTTTGGGAGCGGGCTGCATTGCGCTGGGCACACCAGTTCTCGTCTGATCACTGAAGTTAAGCAACGCAACCCCAGTTAGTACTGACATGGGTATCCGCTTGGGAAAACTGGGTACTGCTAATACCCAAAAATCGTCGCATTAGTGTAGTGTGTGTGTGCAATCTCTGCATAAGAACTATGCTGTGGGACGGGACTCTAATGACCTTGTAGTTGAAGGGCCCTAAAACGCCAACAAACAAACAAAGAAATCGTTTTCCTTGCCTCTCTAGCCACAAGTCCACTGTTGTCTATAAATAATAATCTGCCTTCCTGTTTGGAGTACGACTGGGGTAGTATCACTAGCAGCAATAATAATATTTGGGGAGAAATGGGGGGGGGGGGTTGAAGTGGGATCTCAATTTTATCCCAAGAAATGAAGTTAAAGGGTTTAAGGAACGATTTTAAGAATGAAATCGGTGGCTAAATTCGCTAGAAGATGCAGTTTGTGGTCGTGTAAGTAGGGCCCCTGCTATCTTAGATATATCTTTGTTGTGATAACCCCCTACTTCCCCTTCTTTAATGACTTTGTATAAGTATCTATAAATATAAAATATCTAAAATATAAATAGATGTTCGTTAAGATCTTGTGGTCAGATCTCAGACTGGGCGGAAATAAAGCTCTATCGTGATGGAAATTGTAGTGACAGAAAATGACTCCTCAACTAGGAAACAAACACGAGCCTTAAGTTTTAAAGAAAGGAAGTGAATTTTTTTTTTCCTCCCCGCCCTCTCTCTCTCTCTCTCTCTCTGTATCTCTCCTCTGCCTCCTGTTTTGATTACAAGTTTTTGTGTCACGTTTCTACTATTTTATTTTATTTACTTTTTTGGTCTCGTGCCAAACAGTTTATGTCGCAATATTATTGATTTTTTTTACCCCTCTTCTCTTTCTGATGTTGAACATGCAAGTCGATGGACTTAGAGTTTATGTGTACTTGCACCGAAACATTTAGTTGCCATTTGCTGAAAGGCCATACATGCTTCATACAACCAACCCATTTTCGACAAATATATCCCCAAAATGTAAGGGTTTCCAGTCTTTTTTTTTTCTATATTAACCCTTTCCCCGATGGCAAGTTCGAGTAACCATTAATCTCTAGTTTGTCGTGTTACGTTACTCTGGTATTTTCATTTTGGCTCTTTTGCCAACCCCTTTTTCAATATTCTGAGTCTCACATTTCAAGCACATTACATTACATTTTAGGCACCAACAGAGCCCTATTCCATAAACTCTGGGTGGGAGGATGATTCCTGGCTTTTCACGGTTTCAAATTTCTTACAGTAGCCTGTCGTGTAAAACCACCGTCCATCAGCTTTCTGCGTTAACCATTTTCTCTGTTTTTCTGACCTTGCTCTTGCTTTCAACTCTTCTTCCGCATAAACGTTGGCCAAAAAGGGAGATTCCAGGATGCTGCAAGAGGTGACTAAATTGGTTTTGACATATCTACCTACAGTGGTCTTATGGGAGCGGCGAGTTGCGTTGGACCCACGAGTTCTCGTCCGATCACTGAAGTTAAGCAACTCAAGCCCAGTTAGTACTGACATGGGTGGTCGCTCGGAAAAAGCTGTGTATTGCTAATACCCCATTAATCGTCGCATTAGTGTAGTGTCTGTGCATTCAATGCATTAGAACTATGCAGTGGACGGGTCTCTAATGACCTTGTAGTTGACGGGACCTTAAACACCAACAAACAAGCAACAAAATACAGTGGTCTTCTATCATGTAAAAACCATTGTCCATGACCAGGGAGACGCTGAATCACTGAATTTAAACAACGCAACCCCAACTAGTACTAACAAGGGTGGCCGCTTGGGAAAACTAGTTACCGCTAATCAGGCCTGCAGCTAATATCCAAAAATTGTCGCATTAGTGTAGTGTCTGTGCAGACTCTGCATTAGAACTACGCGGTGGACGGGGCTCTAATGACCTTGTAGTTGAACGGCTCTTAAACACCAACAAAACAAGCAAAAAACTCCTCTGCTTTGTGTTCTGCCATGGTAGTCAGACACTGCGCGAAAAAGACCCTGAAAAATCCACTGGCAAATGAATGCTAGAAGGAAAAATTAGAAATGGACATCAGTAACTCATTCGTCGTCCGATCTCGGAGTCGGAATGGAGAGGAGCGGCGAATTGCGTTGGACACACCAGTTTTTGTCTGATCACTGAAGTTAAGCAGCGCAACCCCAGCTATAGTGCTCGCCACGAAAGTTGACACATTGGTGGGAGGCAAAGGATGAGTCCTCTTCAAAAAATAGGGAAAGTATTGAAGTTCTGTTTGCCATTACTGAATGAAGCCTGCCATTTGACCTTTTTCAAACTCCCTAATTTTTGTAGTGAACTTTCCTACCTTCTACCTCCCATGTGTCATCTTTCGTGGCGAGCACTATAGTACTGACATGGGTGGCCTCTTGGGAAAACTGGGTACTGCTAATACCCAAAAATCGTCGCATTGGTGTAGTGTCTATGCAGTTTCTGCATTAGAACTATGCTGTGGACGGGGCTCTAATAACCTTTGTAGTTGAAGGGCCCTAAAACACCAACAAATAACAACAACGGAATGGAGAGAGAGAATTAGGCCCTAGGAAAATCTACTAAACAGTCCCACGGCCATTATAAGGAGACCAACAACAAGCAATAGACGGATATGGGATTATTTCTCTAAAAGTAATATAGAATTTCAAAATATAATTAGTGCCATGTTTTATTATTATTATCTTCGGTTACTTTTTAATGATGGCCCGTAAGCCCTTAAGACAGCCCATTGGAGATAGCGAGGTGGATAACCCATCAACAGTACCATGGCTCTTATTTCGTATCCGACTAACAATTGCACCTTAGATCTGCGAAACCTTCTTATTAGTGAGAAAGAGTGAAGAATATCAACTTCAGCCACTAGATGAAACTGCGTAATATTTGTCTTCAGAGGCAAGTGTATCTCTCTATCAGTTGACCTGTGGAGGTCGACTTTTAATTGCACCAGAAAATTAGTGACAATGCTAACTATACAGATATTGTAACTAAAGGGGGAGGAAGAGAGTTTATGGTCAGAATGTAAAGGGTCGATCTGTATACGGTAATACTGGCATGTCAAAAATGGGACCTTTTATAGGCAAACCTGTGGCCCGCAAAACGTTTCTCAGCAGTGCAAGAATAACTACTCGCCCTAAAAGCAGATGAATATAAATTGCGCATGCTCCAAAATCTAACCAAACTATTTATTACTTTATTCGTTAATGTTGTTAAAACAGTAGTATGCACATTAATTAACCCTTTTCCCGCCTATGGCAGGGTCGGCTACCCATCTTGCCTCTCTGAATGGACACACAAAGGTGAAATATTGGATAGTGTTTTCCGTAGTCGGTTGCTGACCAAAGCTGCAACCCCTATGCTTATATATCGTCGGTCTACTGTTCCTTGGGGAATTCCATCGACGTCGGGGGGGGGGGGGGGCGAGCTCCTACACTCTAAAATTTTGCCTCATCTACCCGTTGCATAGTAGAGAGGGTTCTTTTACGTGCAAATGCCATCGTACACCACATGGGACCTCGGGTTTTACTTCTCATCCGGAGGAGGGCGCACTTGGGGCATCTCTCTCGAAAGAAGATCGAGAGAATCACTGACTCAGTTACCGAGCACGCTACCCACTGCGCCACCGAGGCGGAATTTCGGACAAATAGCCACTCAAAATATATATATAGAGACTTCTCTATCTAATGTCATTATGGCAATGTATTTATATACAGTGGACTCTCTATATAACGAATCTCAATATAAGGAACTGTTCAATATAACGAAAAGGGTAGCTGGTCCCGGCCAAAATGTCTATACCTCCCATATATTAGGGACGTTGAAATGAATTACGAATAGGGCGTCCCGACTACAAATACGAGTGTGTTGAGCGTAGTTGTGCCTCCCACTCAATCCCCCCCCCGACTTTGGCAATGGTTAGAAGCCTCCCGAATCGTAACTTTCCCCAGTTACGATTCGGAAGGCACTGAACAGGCCACACCCTCGCGCATGCCCAATGAAGCTCAAACATCAGCATGAGGCAGCCATCTTTAGGAACGAAGCTTTGGTGAGAAAGGGTTCAAAAATAATTTGTGGGGCCTTTTGTAAGAAAATACACTTTACATTTTGTAATATAGAGGCCTGTGCGTGGGGCCTTAGTAAACGTGAGGCCAGATTCTGGCAAAAGTGGTGAACCAGGCTCATACCCTGGCATAAGCTTGGGCCAAAGGAGAGCGACCTATTGCATTGGATACACCAGTTCTCGTCTGATCACTGAAGTTAAGCAACGCAACCCCAGTTAATACCGACATGGGGGGGGAACTTGGGAAGACTGGGTACTGTTAATAATCCGCAAAAAAAGTCACATTAGTGTTTTGTCTGTGCAGTCTCTGCATTAGAATTACACGGTGGGCGGGGCTCTAATGACCTTGTAGTTGAAGGGCCCTAAAACACCAACAAAACAAACCAAAATTGAAAATTGGGCAAAGGCTAGGGGCTGAGTTCGGCAAACGCGCTGAACCCACTTCACGCCAGCTTCACCTCTTGGTATAAGAAACACTCTATATAACGAACGAATAGTCCATCCCCTTGGCGTTCGTTTTAACGAGAGCCCACTTTGAGGAGGGTACAACATTGATCAGCAATATTGGTAAGTAGACGGCATCAGTGACAGGTGTTTTCAGCGGTAATTGCCGTGATGCAATTTCTTTATAATGGATATGCCTACTGCACAAGGTATCTTGGAGCTACCCACACACACCTTAAGTGCATTTCTCATTTGTCATCAAGCATCTTTAATGCACCTCTATTACCCTCAATACATCTGGGTGATATTAACAGTGGCATATCCAGAAAGTAGTAAAGAGGTATTAATGTCCAAAGCCGAAAAAATTTTTTTGATCCAATTTCTTGTAGGTAATAAAATAATGGATGGTCATAAGATGCTATGGCAATTCCAACTCTTTTATTTCCCGTGGTATGCTCGCATTTGAATGGATGGAGGATAAGAATATGTTTTGACTTAATGGAACTGGAATCATGGATTACATATTTTTTTTTTTTCCATTGAGCAGTTATGTTTATTGCCGTCTCAAGGTTCGATGTGGGGTGGTGGAACCAAAGGTTTACGAATGGCTGTGCTTACTCTCAGATCCAACGACCTTAGTGTCTCTTTTAGCTTGATTTGGACAACTGCACATTACTGTACCGTATAGAAAGGCTTCCTTTTCCTACAGGTGTAACACCGTATACACTTGGCCAGGCACCGTCCGAAGTGGAAAGCTCATGATAGTCTAGCCCTGCCAGTGCCGGATTTAGATATGGAGAGGCTGGATGCTGGATTAATTTCATGGGTTGGGGAGTAAGCCAAACAGCCATAACAGGATGAACCCTTAGGAGGCTGCTCACGGGAGAAGAGGTGGGAGGTGTTAAGGATGTAGGAGAGGGGAGATTTGCAGCACCCAACGTTCCTTACCAACCACCCATGTTGGTACTAACGTGGGCTTGCGCTACTTAACTTCAGTGATCTCACGAGAACTGGTGTGTCCAACGCAACTTGATTGTGGAGCCCCTAGGCTATTTCAGTTTTGATGCCCTTTTCTTAAGTTCGAAACCCGCTAAATGTTGAGACGCTAGGCTTCAGTCTACTTAGCCTAGTGTAAATCCGGCATTGAGCTCTACCCTCTGAGTTCCGAGGTGGAATATTTATCCTCATATTTTGCTTAGACCCATCTAGGAGAGAGGTGCAGCGGTAGCGTGTTCGACTACTGCGTCAGTGATTCCACCTTGGTTACCGTCTCGAGGTGGGTTAGTTTCTTTCGAGCGAAAGGAAGGCCCCCTAGTACGCCTTTAGTAGTATGTACGATGTCACTTGTATGTAAAAGAGCCCTTTCAACGCATAATGCGTAGATCGACAAAATTCCCAGGGGTAGGAGCTCGCTTCCACCTGGCGTTGGTGGAAGAAAAGTACCCCAAGTCCCCAACGAATGAATCAAAATAGGCCGATAATAAATAAGCATAGTGGGTTGCAGCATTAGGTTGGCTGCGTGAAAACTACCGTCCAACAGATTGCCCATGTGTCCTACTGTGATCAAAATGGGCACCCGACCCTGTCATAGACGGTAAGAGGGTTAGTAATAGTAGTTCATATTTTGCACTAAGTTTCCAAGTGGCTTAAAGGGTTGTAACATCAGGGGAATAAATCACGGCTTTTGGAAGGTTTAATGGAGAGTGATCGAGCAGCCCCACTCTCCCCCGTCCTGTAGAGTGGGGGATGTGCTATAGTGTGAAATAATTGGGAACTTTTATGCTGTTCGATTTTACCTATGGATTTCGGTTTTTTTTTTTGTTTTAAAACTAAAACACTGCATACAAATGATGGAGGAAATAAATCCTTTTTTTTGGTACAGTACTTAGTTCTTAAATTTGAGTGTTTGCATATTAAGCATTTAGATGTACAATCAGCAAATTAAATTATAGTTGTTGTTGGCGCTGACAAGAAAAACTCTTGTGTGTGTACTATGATTTTGGGAAATAACGTGTAATGTAGGTAATAAATGAAGCAAAAGGATTATGCATCCTTTTCCTCCCTTTCTACTTTTAGAAATATTGATTTCACCTCCCTCCTTACCTCTCTGGTTTCTTTTGTATTGAAATTTATAATAATATTACAGGTGGGCCCATTACTATTTCTTGATTTTTATGACGTTGATCGTGATTCCTCCAGTTCACATAAACCCTGTATTTTTTAAGAATAGTTTGGGCGGTGAATAAATGCATATGTACAGGGGGGAGGCTGTATATGGTACAGTACCGCTTATTCAAATACCATACAATTTGGTGTTTTGTTCGTATTACAGTTCATATACGAGAGTGTCAACATGGCGAAGGGTGGAGTCGAAATAGGGCCAACTTATCTCCGAAAACTCAATGAATGTCACGTCACTCATTAGTTTGGCGAGCGTGTGCACAATTTAGACATCAACATATGTTACTTTTGTTATTACAAACCAGATGCTTCTTTTGGCACACCCACTTCTTTTTTTTTTCTGGGTCGACAAGGCCTATCCTCCATTTCTACTCTTGCAATATCCTTCCTATCCTCGCATCATCATGAAAGCGTGTTAAATCGTCGATCGATCGAAGCTAGAGGAGAATGTGAATTCCCCTTGCGACATCAATTTCAAATGGTGAATTCAAACATTGATTCCAGTTCTCATCCCTTCTTCTTCACTCCTCTTTCAACTTATAAAGGTACCTTTCTCTCGGTTCGAACTATCTACTACCTGAATTTTAACATAAAGCCTCTTCTTCTATCTCTTCCGTGCAAATTAAAATTTGAGACGGAAGCCTTCTTTTTTTCCAATCAAAAAGCAAGATGACGATCTTAGAATGGCAAATAGAGACTTTTTTAAAAAGAAAAATGGCGAAAGTCTTATTTTTTCTTCTCATTTTGGAGAATAGAAAAGTTTTTCGATAGAATTGGAACGCATCAGAAATACAAATTCTTTTGTAATGGTGGCGGTTATTCGAATATGATACCGTTCTTTTTTTTCAAAACGGAAATAGTAAGATATTGGACAATGTACTCCATGTGAACACTTCCGTTGTACGTGCTCCTCTTATCCACTGGCTCATAATGATGTAATAAGTTTCATTGAAATGGCTTTAAAGTCCGGAGGGAATATTCTCTCTCCTCCTATAAAAGCAACTACTAACCCTTTTCCTGCCTGCCTATGGCAGCGTCGGGTACCCATGCTTATTCATCGTCGACCTACTTTTCGTTGGGGGAGCGGCTTATTGCATTGGACACACCAGTTCTCGTCTGATCACTGAAGTTAAGCAACGCAAGCCCAGCTAGTACTAACATGGATTGCCGCTTGGGAAAACTGGGTACTGCTAGTACTCAGTAATCATCGCACTGGTGTAGTGTCTGTGCAGACTCTGTACTAGAACTATGCAGTGGACGGGGCTCTAATGACATTGTAGTTGAAGGGCCCTAAAACATCAACGAATGAAAAAAAACCTGTTCATTGGGGCGCAGTGGGTAGCGTGCTCGATAACTGCATCAGTGGTTCTAGGCTCGATGCTGGACCGAAGTGAGTCGGCTTCTTTCAGGAGAGATTCCCCGAGTGCGCCTTCCTTCGAATGAGAAGTAAAACCGAGGTCCTTTGTTTGTGTTTGGGCCTCACAATCCTACGGATACTCGACTGCCACAGGTTACAAATGGATTTGTTAAAAAAAAACGTCATGTAGGGTGATATGTGACACATTGCTCTCTTGCCATTTCACTGCTACAGTTTTTACATAAAGGCCTCAAAATAGACAAGAGCTTTGAGTTCGAATCCGTATACGTCGTTGTGTGAGAATCAAGGTTTTGAAATCTATAATTAGTGTGCAACTTTAAGAGACATGACAGTGATTATCACAGTTTATTTTTATAATTACATTGATAAAATAATAGAGGAAAGTTGTAATATTTTCATACTATAAATTCAACAGTTATTGGATGTGCCCGAGTTGGCAGAATGGTGCCATGGTAGTGTAGGAAACATTATTGTTTCCCCTCTCCATTCTTCTTCATCATAATACAAAATATTTGTCACCGGAAGCGGATTTGCTGGGTAGCGTACAATTTAATGAGGAAACACTGTGGAATTGTAATTCATGAACTCCAAAAAACCTTGAATAATACTCCTCCAATACAGAGGCGTACCGAGGGGGGGGGCGAAGGGGGACAGATGTCCCCGGGCGCAGAACACCCTCGGAACGCCACTGCTCCAATATTCTTCAATTTTTCTCCTCAAATGTCCGTTTTGGTGGCTTGTGATAGTTCGATGATAGTTTGATGCAAGTTCGATGCTACGTGGGTGGCGTGTTTCTGACGAGATGGGGAGAAAAGTCTCATGGGCAGGTAACCGTAATCCCGTGTTGTCTGTATGACCCCCACAAAAGAATTTTTTTTTTTTTGCAATATTAACCAAATTACTAACCCTTATATCGCTTTTGGCAGGGTTGGGTACTCGTTTTTTCCCACTATACAGGAAAGGTTCTTTTATGTGCAGTGGTGACATCGTACACACCACACAGGGCTACCTACGGCTTAACCTATCATCCAACGAAAGCCGCACTGGGGGGCCTCTTATTGACAGCTTATTGCATTGGACAGTACTAACATGGGTGGCCGCTTGGGAAAACTGGGTACTGCTAATACCCAATAATCGTCGCATTAGTGTAGTGTATGTGCAGTCTCCGCACCAGAACTATGCAGTGGACGGGGCTCTATTGACTTTGTAGTTGAAGGATCCTAAAACACCAACAAAAACAAAAATCGCGAAAGAAGCCAAAGCATTGGAACCACTCACTGAGCCATCGAGGTGGGTCAAATGAATCATTTCTTCATGAAGTAAAGTTTAAGCGTAGATTGACAAAATTCCCAGGAGTAGGAGAGAACCACTGGCCGTGTCGGTAAATTACCTACTCCGCATTAGTGAGGCCGGACGTTTCTTGAATATATTCAGTTGCCTGTATTGCAGTTATCTTCGAATAAAACTGTAGTAAAAAAAAAGCGCTGTTATGTGTGACCTAACCTGTGATGAACTGTTTGTCACTTGAGTTTGAGTTCAGCCTTATGGTAAACCGAACTGGTCACAAAATGTGCAGTAAATCAGATAACTCTTGTGTGTCTCCCCATGAATCGTTCAAAATACGCTTTCTGAAAGTTGTGATGTAATCACAGATAGTCAATAAGGGTGAAAAGAATTTTGTATTCGACTGGGCTTTGTGTGACATTTATGTGATAATAAAATTACATCAACTGGATATATATGGTGAAAGGAAATTTCGTATTTACCCAGGAGCGTAATCAGATATTTTAGTGCGACTTTTCAAGACACTATTATATGACGAATATACGCGCTTACCTATATTAGTCGCATTTTATTGTTGACCATCTTTTCATCTCTTCTCATATTAATTCCTTCAGGCTATCTTCCATCATCATCTCGCCCGGATTCTAGTATATCACCAAACAACAGAGAAATGTTGACTTAAACATATCTTCATAATACTAATTTTAATGTTAAAAATGTGTTTTTGTGTCCTTATTCCTCACACAAATTTGCGTCCGCCAGTTCTAGCTTCTCATGGCCTGTTATCAGGGAGCGGCTCATTGCGTTGGACACACCAGTTCTCGTCTGATCACTGAAGTTAAGCAACGCAACCCCAGTTAGTACTGACATGGGTGGCCGCTTGGGAAAACTGGGACTGCGAATACCCAAAGATCGTCGCCTTAGCGTAGTGTCTGTGCAGTCTCTGCGTTAGAACTATGGAGTGGACGGGGCTCTAATGACCTTGTAGTTGAAGGGCCCTAAAACACCAACAAACAAACAATTCGTTCTAGTAAAAATAACGGTTTTTCCGGTTACGTTCCGAATATTAATTTAAAAAAATTAATTTGTCCTAAACATATTTTAAAATACACTATACTTAAAATATGCATGCGGTATATTTTATTTTGAAAAATTGTAAACTGAAATGAAGTTCTGATATTATATTTTTTTTTAAAAAAAATAATATCTTTAATTGTTTCATCATCATCATACCCTTATCCTGCCTGTGGCAGGGTCGGGCCTACAGGTTCTAGCCCTCCACTCTCGCCTATCTCCCACCAGACCCCCGTCCACTCCACGCACTACCATATCCTTATGGGCAACCTTCTCCCACGTCTGCTTTGGTCTCCCCTTTCACCGTGAGCTTCCAATCACTTGCATTCCTGTAATTGACCTAACGAACTCCTCCTTCCCTTTTCACATTACGTGTCCATACTACCTCACGTACTCTCTCTCATTTTTCCGCGCTGTCTCCCACCCCAGACTATCTCTAATATAGGCTACTCATTCCTAATTCTATAAGCTCTTGACACCCCACTCGTGTACCGCCGCATTTACATCTCGGTTATTTACATTCTATTGACGTGGCTCTTCCTCACTACCCAACACTCTGATCCATATAACATAGCGGGCCTAACCACTGCCCTGTAAAACTTTCCTATCACACAGGTCTCTGCTGGGTTGATGGGGAGAGGCGAATAGTGTTGGACACACCACTTCTCGTCTGATCACTGAAATTAAGCAACACAACCCCAGCTAGTACTGACATGGGTGGCCGCTTGGGAAAACTGAGTACTGCTATTACCCAAAAATCGTCGCATTTGTGTAGTGTCTGTGCGGTCTTTGCATAAGAGCTACACTGTGGACGGCCCCCAAACACGAATGAACGAACAATGAAACGACCAATGGCTTCTTGAAGGGCTCCAAAACACCAATGAAACGAACAAAGAAAAAAGAGCAACTTAGGTGAAAACCAAATAATTGAAATCTTGATTTTGACACTATTTGAGTTAAAATGTTCACATGGTATAAAATGAATGTTTTGATTGATATTGTTCTTAGAAGGAAGGTCAGATCAAATGATTTATGTATTTCCATTGTTTTCAATAATGGTCAGTGTGTGTGCTTCACAGAAAATGTCTCGTCTCTCTTCTCGTCATTTCACGTGTCTTTAGAACGCCACTAGGGCTCGGGTTCGAATGTTAGATTCCTATGCGTTCCATTCAGTCGCCATGTTATTTTACACTTTTGTCGTCTTTCAAACAATTATCTGTCCAGTCGGAAATTATTTTCTGTCTACAAGGAAGTTTTATTTTAACCTTCATGTTGAATTGACTTATATTCGTAAGTACCGTTAGTTTGTTTTAGAGCTGAGAATTCACCAAGAGTATTGTTGTTACAGTAGTGTAGGTTAACATTCCATTTATTGATTGTTGGTGAAGTGTTTTTGTCGAGCCATAATAGAAGCCTTCACGTATTCTTCCGCTTTGTAAATATCATTATTATTTTCTATGAAATATATATATAGTCATATTTGCATCAAAATGATGATTTCTCTGGAAATTAACTCAGGTTTTTCACCATCATAAATCATATTCTTAACATTGCTGAATTGCGTACGCGTTATGAACAATCGAATCCACGTTGAGATATTGTTCCAAGTTTGAAAGTCTTTTTTTCCCCTTTTGTACTGTATATTGAAATGTGGTACATTAATTGCATGCGTCACAATCAGTCTGAGATTTTAATTAATGATCTATCGTACTCCTTAAGTCCACGTCTTTTTTTGTCTACTAAACTAGCATTTCAGCCCGTAAGTTAAAGATAAATTACAGTATGACTTTGCGTTGAATGTTATTGTTGATATCCCTAATACATTAAAACCTGGATGACCCCTGTTGTTAAAAAGAAAACAAACTTAACACAACCCATACTGTTTTATTATAGAAGGCTTGTTATTGATTTCGAGTCCCTCTACCTCTACTGCACCTGTAAAGCGGACTGAAGGATCGGATCGTACTGGTACGCAACCATCGTGTCCTGAACCTTTCCCCATTTCGCATGGACAAAAATTTTGAACTGGCGAAATCTTTAGGTGTAGTAAGTAACTAGTTCTTTCAGCAGTGCTTATAACTTACAAAAATATTGCAAGTTATAAGCACTGTGATTGTTACCTACCCCTAGCAAATATGTTGAATTTGTTCCTTACAGCCGCACGTAACTTTAGAGATGCTATATAAATTAAATGGTGCAGAATTTCCTTCAAATGAAAAGGTAATGAGTTTTTGATGTTGTCGTTGTTTTTGTTGGAGTTGCTAGATGAAATATACACATACACGCACACACAAAATACTCACTTGAGTTATTTTCCAGTAAATGAAATATGAAATTATGGATGTCTCTCAGTTCGGTTACAGTAAATTTTTGGAAATAATTTTACTTGATATATTCAAAAGAAAATGGATTAAAGTATCATCTTGATCGTTTTTTTCAATTTAACCCGCAGACGTTTTGCCTTTAATGCTACTCACCCAAATTCCACTTTAATGACTCTGCTGGAAAGAAGATATTTTTTAAATGTAAGGAAGAGAAAGCTTTTAATCTATTCTTGAGACCCATGATAGTCATATTGACAAGTTTTTCCTACCTCCTTGTTAAAATCCATATTTGACGGTGATTTTAAAACCTTTGCGACTTCGGTGCCACCGCAATTTCTCATATAAAACTAAATTAATAAAGGCTTAATTCGAAGTTTATGCTCCTGTTTTAATACTATTTTTTTTTCTTTGAGTTGGAAATCTTATCTCCTTGCATTTTTATGAGATCTCCCTTAAGAAATGCTACAAAAACTTTGATGTTTCATTGTTCCAGTTTTTTTTTTCAGTCAGATTGCTTTCCCCCCTCCTCCAAAAGTAAGTTCTGTAGAAATTGAAATATCTGGGAAATTGAGGTCCTTACTCCTCATACTTATACTGCAGTCTTATTTATTTCACGAAACTCATGTTATTATAATTTTACATCAGTTATGACTATCATTTCTTTTGTTAGATAAAAACCAAATTGTTTCAATCCATGCGCGGAATTAAGAGCTTCAGAGACTGAGACTAGATCTAAACTGGTGTCCGCTTACTTTTTTCTTAAGGAAATTATAAGACATTTTAGGAACGAGTCGAATGAATGGCGCCTGTAGACTGTCGAGATTGGATACTTCTCGTTTTAATCGCCACCTCTGGACTACTCAAACAATAGCTATTTAAAGTTACTGCCGATATTTCCTGGTTTCTTCTCTTCGTTGCCTCACTGGCTCATTGGTTTCGTGCTTGATTGGTGAGGACAGTATCACAGGTTGGAATCTGGTCTTTTGAGCCACAGAGAAGAAAGCCCGAAATTTCTGTTCTAGATATAAGGAAATAAAGCCGGTATCCATCGGTGCACGATGTCACAAACTACACCAAAAAGAACCCGTTCTACATGTGGTCAAATATCGGTAACATTTCTAGTCTAGGAGCTCGCCCCCGTCTCTGGGGTCGGTAAATGATTTTACCCCTACAAAGAAATATAGGTCGATGTCGAATCTTCAGCAGGTGAGGTAGGCCGGTCATCCCCCCACAGACAACCCGGCCAATATTTCTGCGGGTTCCAGACGCCTGGCTGGAGTGCCCCTCCAGTCAGTCGTTGTTGTTGTTTGTTGGTGTTTTAGGGCCCTTCAACTTCAAATGTCATCAGACCTCCTTCCACAGCATAGTTCTTATGCAGAGACAGCACAGACACTACACTAATGCGACGATTTTTGGGAGTTAGCAGTACCCAGTTTTCCCAAGCGGCCACCCATGTCATTACTAGCTGGGGTTGCGCTGCTTAACTTCAGTGATCAGACGAGAACTGGTGTGTCCAACGCAATTCGCCGCTCCCAGCCCCTCCAGTCGGAGCCATCTAGAGAAGGGGCTACTCTTAGATTAGGGACGTGGAATGTGGGGACCCGTACAGGAAAAACAGGAGAATTAGTTAATATCCTAAAGCGTATGTGGGAGTAGGTTGCCTGTAAGGATATGACTGTGTGGGGTGGACGGAGACCTGGTGGGAGATGGACGGGAGTGGAGGGTTAGAACCCGCAGACCCGACCTTGTCGCAGGTGGGATAAAAGTATGATGATGATGATGATGATGTCGAATCTTAAACGGGTTGCAGCATTAGGTAGGCAGCTGACTAGGTGAAAATGAGGTCCAACAGTTCACCAATGTGTTTCCGTTTCTAAAGATACAAGTGGGTAGTCCACCCTGCCATAGGCGGAGAAAAAGTTAGGAACGATGATGATATTGGTTTCTGCGTTGAAGTGTCGGACTCGGGGGTTAGGCGGCAAAAGAAGGTTAAGTAAAGAACGAGAGGAATGACTGGTGTCAGTTTGTGACAATAAAATTGTGTCGTTTAAAAAAGTGATGTCGTCCTAAATAAAAAAACAGGTAGTAAATTGATAAAAATTGCATGCATTTTGTGTATGTGTATGGCTTAAGTATTCCACCTCTGATATTTTAAACTGATACCGCATTTGATAACAGAAATGGATCTGTGCAGTTGCTAAGCAACTGATACATCAATGATAAGTTAAGATGATAAAAGAGATGTTTTTTTTTTCTGGTGGGGTTCCTGCTGCTGCTTCTGCAAGTGTAACATAATGCAAAGTCAGTATGTCAGACTATCGCAGAGGACTCGGATTATTACCTACACTTTCTTCTTATGAATTTATGGTTGACTATATTTATTGTTACCTGTCACAGTCAACCAACCAATATGTGACGATTTATGTTTAAGGGGAAACGTTTACTTTTTTCTTAAAGGGAAGGTAACAATTGGAGAACTTGCATAAGGGTTACACATTGGAAGTACAGTACTGGTATATGCTATAATCAAGTCTTGGTTTAAAGAAAGTGACGGAGAAATAGGATTGAAGGTATTGTGTAGTTTAATTAACTACGAATTGTGTTTGATGCAGAATTTGGTAGAAAGCAGTTGAAGAATAAAGGTGATTTTAGGTTCGTTGGAGTTTTAGGGCCCTTCAACTACAAGGTCATTAGAGCCGCTGTCACTGCGTAGTTCTAAAGCAGAGTCTGCACAGACACTACACTAATACGACGATTTTTGGGTATTAGTAGCACCCAGTTTTCACTACCGGCCACCCATGTCAGTACTAACTGGGGTTGCGTTGCTTAACTTCAGTGATCACACGAGAACTGGTGTGTCCAACGCAGTAAGCCGCTCCCTTGATTTTAGGGAACTTGGTATCTGTTCATTATGATTCCCAACAGAGTCGGATATACCTGGCAAGTTCCAATAAGTACAAAGATGAACTGTTGGACGATGTTTTACGTGTGTGGCTGGTCGCTGACCTACTGTCATACCCCCTACTTATTTAACGTCGGATTTGTTTTCTTTCTAGGGGTAATTTCTTGTGCCTTTTTTCGTTGGTGCTTTAGGGCCCTTCACCTACAATGGTAGTAACAGAGTCTGCACAGACGCTTCGCTGTGCAGACTCTGTTACCCAGGCTAGTACTAGTAAGGGGCTCCGTTTTTTAACTTCAGTTATCAGACAAGAACTTGTGTATCCAACGCAATACAGCCGCTCCTTTTCTTGTACCGATGACCGCGGATTGGCGTTTACTGATCTACGTATATTTAACTTGGCGTAGAAAAGTGGTTTTTTAAGTGCAATAATGCACTCTCTCGCCTTATGACGAAGTCACCATTTTGGCCAGGATCGAACACCTGCAACTATAGGTTTACCAGTCAATCATACCACCACTAAGTTTATATATTTGACATACTAGATTGACCGTTTTTAAACCAGGTACGATCCTGGTTTTAATATGTGATTTCTTTCTTTAAGAGTCAGGGTATCATCATATCCCTTACTCCGCCTATGGCAGAGTCGGATATACGAGTTATAGTCTTGTAGCACGTTGAACATTCTTTTATTGTTGCACGTCATCCACTGGT
>JAAFCE010009126.1:6227086-6339666 GCA_013389805.1 Trigoniulus corallinus
CATTTTCCGTAAAAGAGGATAAATATTTATATATAAAACGCGCATCAGTCTACCGCTGTTGGGCTCATGATTGTAGGGTGGATCCTGGCCTAAGCAGGCGATTCTTTGCCAGGCTCTGCATAAACAAAGAAACCAACGTTTTAATAATCAATTGCACACTATATCACCTACTTTTTATACGTTTGCTTGTTTAGTCGTTTTTTTCTTCCTTGCTTTGGATTGCTCTCTGTTACCTGCTTAAGTGCACTTGTGTAAAAAATTTTTTTGCTCTCTTATTATGCAGTAGTTACTTTCAGTTGCCTTTAGGTTCCATATTCAGATTGGCAGTGATATCTACACTGGTTTTTTTTTAAAGTATAGGTAAAAAAATCAAATTTGTGTGATCATCATTCGGTATGGACTGCACTTACTTGTTGGGCAATCCTCTTATATCCTCTGTGAAAGTTACAGCGTTGATCTCGTACTGTGATGATCTTGCTAAGGAGTTGGTTGTCAATTTCTCTTCAAGATATGTGATTCCCATTAGAAATTGCGTCCTCCTTTCAGGAACGGAAGTGTGAGACTTGACTACTAAATACGTGAGTTGCAGTAGTGAATTTTAAGCGTGGATGGACAGATTTTCCTGACTGCCTGCTTTACTGACTAGCTTCTTATCACCTTTCAACTGTGTGTGTGTGTGTGTGTGTGTGGTCTCAAGGTCAGTTACAACTTTATCAATTGCATTGAATTTATTCTGAGGCTCTTCCAATGTAGAGAACTGTAAATTCAAATCCTATACAAACACACACACACACACCACTGTATATTTTGAAGTAGATTTCAGTTCAGTTATTTTGGAGTTTCAGCAGACTGAAATTTTTCAGATGATGATGATAACATAGCGGAAATGTGTTATTAAATGAAATTGCAAGACTTTGAAAATGGGAACAGAGCATGGCTTTCATAAGAAAACTTGCTATGTTCAGATATTTAAATCAGATGCGAAAGCTACCACCGCGCTGTTTTGAATAATATTTTTTTTTAAATTGAATGTCTATTTAACTTTCTGAGATACAGAAAAGTGTATCCGATATGTTATCAAGATGATAGCAGAGAAAGCAGAGCGAATTGAAATCCCTGGGAGAATATAGTTGATCGCAATAGTATATAGAATAACTTATACACAGAAAAATTCAAGATGGTAAATATATTCATGGTACTGTAATAATATTCATCCATGCCGGCATTGAATCTGAAGTGATGACTAAAAGGGTTGTGACGTTGTGAAGTATGCGGCATCCGTTTACCTCGAAAACTTCTGCATTTCTTTCTACTGTGGTGTAGGCCACTTGAGTTCATTTCCCAGCGGTGATGCTTCTACCGCTGTTTTCCTTCTGTTTCTTAAAAAAAAGAGGTGAGGCTAGTTTCTTGTGCCCGATGTTTAAAAATTGGTACTGATGGATTTCCGTCCCACAACAGCCCAGAGGTTCATAGCTCTCTACAGCCTTCATGAAGCAAGCAAGCAACTATTAACCTTTTCCCGCCTAGAACAGAGCGGCGAATTGCGTTGGACACACCAGTTCTCGTCTGATCACTGAAGTTAAGCAGCGTAACCCCATCTAGTACTGACATGGGTGGCCGCTTGGGAAAACTGGGTACCGCTAATACCCAAAAATCGTGGCATTCGTGTAGTGTCTGTGCATTTGTTGTTGTTTGTTGGAGTTTAAGGTCCCGTCAACTACGAGGTCATTAGAGACCCGTCCACTGTATAGTTCTAATGCATATACTGCACAGACACTACACTAATGCGACGATTATTGGGTATTAGCAGTACCCAGCTTTCCCGAGCGACCACCCATGTCAGTACTAACTGGGCTTGCGTTGCTTAACTTCAGTTATCAGACGAGAACTGGTGTGTCCAACGCAACTCGCCGCTCCCAGTGTCTGTGCAGTATTTGCATCAGAACTATGCTGTGGATGGGGCTCTAATGGCCTTTGTAGTTGAAGGGCCCTAAAAACACCAACAAACGACAATAACAAACCGCCTAGAACAGGGTCGGGTATCCATTTTTGTCTCACTAGGGCACGTGAACGATGTATTGGATGGTATTTTCTTCGCAGCCGGCTCTCTACCAGGAGGTAACTTGAGAGGCAAGCGTGCTCTTTAGATTAAACTATGGGGTTATGGGTGCAAACCACACTACAGGTTTCGTATGATTAATTTGATTCTTGAATTTCAGCCTCTCTGACTATGATGTCATCCAGAGATTTCTTCCAGAAAGGTAGAGGGTAAAACTCCTATTCTGGGAATTGTGGTGATCTCTGTGTGTGTATATATATGTAGTGTTCTCCGCGTAGAAAGGGTTGATTTATGCGCAGTAGTAACATCGTGCACTCCACACCGGTCCACTACCCTACTTCCTAACCCACGAATTCGAGAAAGAGAAACCATCTTCCTCGACCAGGATAAGTATAGTCTGGCGGTGTCGACCTTAACGTTCACTCGTTGAATTTTTCATGAGAGGAGGTGCTGTTCTGTAGTAGAAGAGGTGGAAAAGGAGCCTAAAGACAGATTTTGGGAAAAGGATTATATGGTGTAAGGTGATGAATGGTTGCGGATAATAATGAGTAGTGAGGATCAGCAACTAGCAAACCCAAAACTTCCATCCAACGGGCTAAAGGCACGATAATGATGATATTCAACACTGATGGCGACATGATGTTAATTTCGAGATGGTAAGTCGGTAGTGGACCAAAGGTCTTTGGACTCGTTAAGAGGACGTTAGGCTGACTCATTGATTTAAGGAATGGAAGTGGAAATGTATAAAGAGAGCAAGAGAGAGAGAGAGAGTCTTTAGAAATGTTATGTGTAGTTAGGTAAAATAAAAAGATGTTACTACTGATACTAGTTGAAATTGATCATTACAATAAGAGTACTTTTATTGCTTGTTTTTGTTAGTTAATTGTAGCAATTCATTTTATTCAGATCCTAAATACCACAACTACATTTAAGAGTCCCTCAATTTGATCTGAGTGTAAATAAGTTGTATGTGAAGTGAATCAAGTTAAAAGGATACGATAAAAATGTAGGATTATAGGTAAAAAAACTGCTCTAAAACATATGACAACGCGTACCATCCTCTCTCCTCTCTCTCTAACTAACTCCATAATCTCCCCCTCTTTTTTTTGAATTAACTGGCAATGAGGTTTTTTTTCCTCCTGTATAAATATACCTAAGGTCTCTTTCTGTCTCTCTCTCTGTTTCTGTATCTGACAAAAGAGTAAAAAGGTGGTGCCTGTTCAATTGTAACAAATTGAATCTTTGCAAGTGATGTTGTGTCATTTTAAATGTCCCATCCTTGGTTCACTTGGACAACTCTTGAGTAACTGGTGCTCAACGTAAAGATGTTATCATCCAATAGCAATTGCGTCCGCGTCCCCGCCCCCCCCCTCCTTTTTCCTCTAATTGTGTGCGTATGTCTCTGGATATATCATCTGAAGTGATTTTTAAAGAAAATAGTCTAGAGAGTGTTTTTGGACTAGAGGGGATCTTGTGGAATTTTATTTGTTTTGTTTAGAGGAATCTTTTAATCTAAGTTACAATACTTACATTCAGCCTTGATATGTGGTATGTTGTCTAAAGAGTCCTTCTCCTCCTGCTGCTTTCTTTGGTGTGGGTTATTGCACCATTAAAGATATGGACCATGACACGAATTCCTGCGAAATCATGAAAATTGTTAGCAATAAACGATAATTGCTATTACTGTAGTCTCTCTCTCTCTCTCTCTGAGATATATATATATATATATATATATATATATATATGTATAGGTATCAAGTAGTTATAGTCGACTTATATTTACTACATAAGATGATGCTGATGCATGCATAAAAATAGTGTATTGAGTATAAATATCTTTAAGGTTATTTGTATGTGTGTGAAAAAGGAGAGTAGGGAGGGAGGGAGAGAAAGGCGGAGACGGAAGGGGGAATGTGAAGAAATAAGATTACAATTTTATGCCTAGGTAGGGAAGAGGATGAAGTCATTTTCTTGAGTTAGAAAGAGATGAAAATGAACTCGATTTTATGGACTGTGCATAATATGATGTCAAAAGTTACTTTTTAAAATTTTTTTTCTGTTATCAAAAGTTCAATACTGTTAAAATGTGTTTTGAAATATATATATATATTTTTCTACTTTATCATAACTTACTTGATCAAATATCTAATTTATAGTATATATATATTTAGTTTGATAATTTATCATCGGCCACTCCCCTCTATTACCAAAATGTAATTTCCTGACGACAAGGGAAAAGGCAAGTTCCTGCACCTGGGAAATTTTTTGTTTGTTGATATGTTACTCCGTGTAGCAAAAAGTTCCGTTTCAGTGCAGCAGTGTCATCATACACTCCACACTAAGCAACCACTGTACGTACTACTCCTTTGCCGAAAAAAAAGCCACCCACCTCGACCAGGATCCACGGACTTCTTAAAGTCAAACACTCAACCATTGAACCACTGAAGCAGGTTCTGTTATTAGTAATACAGCATTTTTGACCCATGTCCGTTCTCAGTCCCTCTCTGCCCCTAAAATGAAATCAATTGAGGTGTGGACCATACGTTTCATTTATCATTTCCTATCGATTGCATGTTCATATTTTTTTTTAAAAAAAAAAAAATTATCCCCTCTTCAAATTTTGACTGAAATTTATTTTCGGCTAGAAATTGCAATTTTCTGTTTTGATATGAAAGCTGTTTTTTTAGTTTTAATATTATTGATTACTTCATATGCCCATAAAAAGTTTTCATATTGCATTTTGTGTGCATTTTTATATACAGTGAGTAAAAGTTAAAGCGTTTGTCAAACAGCCACTTAACGATCTTAGCAATATTTTGGTATTTTTTATTCCGGAGCGGACCAGGCCACACACCCACAGGCATCAATCAAACAAGGCATGGCTGTAACAAAGAAGCATATTGTGATTTTAGTTAAGTTATGCTATAATTCTGTTCTTACCTGTATTATGGATTGACCTCGTAGCTCACAGTAATTAGGTTCGTCTCTGTTTGAGGTCGGTGGTGTGAGTATTTGATTGTTTGTTGGTGTTTTAGGGCCCTTCAACTACAAGGTCGTTAGAGCCCCGTCCACAGTGTAGTTCTGATGCAGAGACTGCTCAGAAACTACACTAATGCGACGATTTTTGGATACTAGCGGTACCCAGTTTTCGCAAACGGCCACCCATGTCAGTACTAGCTGGGGTTGCGTTGCTTTACTCCAGTTATCAGAGGAGAACTGGTGTGTCCAACGCTATTTGCCGCTCCCTCGGTGGTGGGTGTAAGTGTACTGAGTAACTTCACCACCCGGTCGGTCATATAGGAAATAAAGGTTGTGATACTACTGTTTGTATGAGTTTTTTGTTTCGTTGGTCTACAGGGGCCTTAGGGCCGCTAGAGCCCCGTTCATTGCATAGTTTTAGTGCAGATACTGCACAGACATTACACTTGTGCCACGATTATTGGGTATTAGCAATACCCAGTTTTCCCAAGCGGCCACCCATGTTAGTACTAGCTGGGGTTGCGTTGCTTAACTTCGGTGATCAGACGAGAATTGGTGCACCCTGTTTGTATGATTGTGCAGGCCACTTGTCTTTCCATTGAACTCTAAACAACCAAACCAGGTTTCCTCAGGATCCAGTAGGTGTTTTATCAATGTGCTATTGCTTGGCTTCAGTTTTTCCTACCAGAGTTTAGAAACATTTTAATTTTAAGGACTTATTTTTATCTTATATCACTTTTCAAATGGCTGCATTTTATACCTTGCTGAGTATGGGTTTAGCCAGTAGGTTGATTGATTGGTTGAATTTTACACCTTTGTATTCAAGTGACTTGAATTCCATTCCCAACTATGCAAAAATTCAAATGAATAATGGCTTCCTATTAATCTTTGTTTTGCAGGTAGCTGTGCAGAAAAGAGTCCTTGTGAACAAACGTGCTTTGATCTTCACGATGGCACTTTTGAATGTGGATGTAGAGATGGTTATGTGCTGTCCTATGATGGATACAGTTGCAAAGGTATCTGTAAATGACGTTAATTTATTTTAGTGTTAATTATATAAAAATAATTATAGTCGATAAGGTAATCATTTGGAAACAATTGCTTACTTTGAAATGTTCGAAGAAGGTGTAGCGTATTTTTACCTATGAAGAGAAAGGCCTGAAGTTTTTTTACGTTTTTTTGAAAATCATATCGAATTATGATGACTATTATTTCAATTTTATAACAAAAAAGGAGGTATTATAATTAAATAAGAGTGTTCCTGTTATATTTTCTATCCAATTAGGCGAGGTCTTGGACGAGCACATAGAAATGTTATCGATTATTACTGTTTTAGATAAGGATTCGGTTGTTGGGAGAGAGAGAGAGGGGATGTCAGGAGAGTGGAAAGAGAGTCTGTGTGCTGTCTTGTCTATTATAATTCTTACTGTCAACCACAGTAATCTATATTACTTAGGGGCTCCACCTTCAAACTTATCACTCTATGGTTTACTGAACTTGTATCTTCCTGCGCTGTCCTCCACCTTTTCACCCCTTTCTTTCTACGAAAGACACCAAGACGGTCTTCTCTCGCTCTCTCTTTCTCGATATTCATCACCAGTACAGAACTATGTAATCTTCATTGTCGTTCAGCACAGCGATTATTTCTTTGCCACAAAGAGTGTTCATTGCATCTGTATTTGCCAACTAGTTTTTTCTGTTGCATATTGTTGCCTATTGACAAGCACACGAGGTTATTAGGGGATGGGTGATGGAGATGGATACTCAGCACTTTATTAGCAGTAGTCGAGTAAAGAAAGTTGTTTTGTCTCCTTGTTTGTACGTCATATTATTTATACCGTGCCTTCTTTATTCAGATAGGATTTGCTGTGCACACAAAACGTAATCAAGGTAACCCAACAAGATATTGCATTTGTGAAGCATCCTTTTAACTAATCTTTAGTTTCGCATCTTTCTCGTGGCCATCATTATTTTCATCAGCATCAGTCACTACCAGCCATTTCATTAATCTTTTTTTTTTCTTTTCCTCTTCCACTCTTAGTCCCCAGTTACTGTTGATTTCATCCGATCTTGTTCACGCCAGTTTGGTAATTAAATCCCTTCTCATCATTGACACAGCACAGAACTGTAATTAGGAACGGATTCAGTAATCATCTATGAGGTCAGTCTGACAAGACGTTTAGGTATTTTCAAATTTCTGTAAGGTCCACGACTGATGGACTGGGTCATCACTCCTTGAAGGGCAGGTATCCTATGCAAATTGTGCACTAAATAAACTAAATTTGTTATGCCTTCGATGGCGCATAGGTAACGTGATGGACTACTACATCATCAGTGAGTGGTTTCAAATTCGTACTGGGTCGAGGTGGTTTGACTTTTTTCAAGCTAGAGAACCATGCCCTGTGGGATGGGAAATGTCACTACGTACGATGTCACTAGTACACGTAAACGAACCTCTTCTACATCACCGTGTAGATCGACAAGATTCCCAGGGGTAGGAGCTCGTACCCCTGGTGTTGGTGGAAGAAATGTGTCCCAGCTGCGTAGAAATACCTTCCAACAAATCCCCCATGTGTCACGCTTTGGCCTTCTGCAGTCTGTTGGGTTAAAATGAATAAAACCACGCTTATTCGTTCATTTCTTTGCCCATTTCAGAGGCAGAAAGACCCGCCTGGGGGACGCAATGGGTAGCACGCTTGGTAACTTCGTCAGTAGTTCTAGGTTCGATACTGGACCGAGGTGGGTTGACTTCTTTCGAGTGAGAGAGAGGCCCCGAGTGCGTTTTCTTTCGGATGAGAAGTTAAACAGAGGTCCCGCGTGATTTACGATACCATTTGCACGTAAAAGAACTCTCTCTGTTATGAGCTGCAGGTGCTCGGTGGTGTGCCCTAATGAACAGTAGACCGACGATAAATAAGAATAAGGTGTTGCAACTTTGGTCGGCAACCGGCTGTGGAAAAATACTGTCCAATATATCGCCCTTGTGCCCATTCAGAGGGACAAGATGGGTACCCCACCCTGCCATAGAGATAAATAGGGTTAGGAGTTGCTATTTCAGGGGCAAAATGGAGATCTAAAAAAGTAGGGATTACGATTTTTATCTATACTGACTTGGGCCGCAGTCATATGTACATGCTCTGAATTCAAAAGGCAAGCACAATCCAAAAAAAGCATCATGTCCGAAACATACAATATAAATCAGTTTATCACCAGTAGGTTAATTGTGGCTTAGGTAGTCCGTAGGACTTGTTTCTAAGACACAACTGGTTCATGACAGTTGAAGAATAATTCCACTAAGGATAACTTTAGGTTACATTTTCCCCGTAGGAACAATTAGTTTGATTAATTAGGGGCTCTATAATTGACTCAATAAATCCTATCCTTTTTTTCCTCATCGAAGTAGTTCTTAAAGAAGAGTTTAAATTATAGCTTGATGAAGCAGTCGAGATTATCATGTACAGACTGTTAGATGGAGGGAGACTTGCAAAAGAGGGCATTGCAATTTGTGATTAAACACCCCCATGTTTGATCCCAAAGTAATATTTCTCTAAAACAAAGGAAACTTATTCTGTGACGGACGAATTCTGGTTTTAAAAAGAGGTCTACTAATGTATCTGTTAAGAGTGAGTGGTCATCTTATTACATGTAGTGGCAGGTGAAAGTAGTTTAAAGATTGACGCAGAGCTACTACACAGTCCTCCCAGTAATTAGCAACAGGGATCCCCTCCTGATAGGGATTACCCTCTCGGCCAGTAACCCGCTCTGCGTCTACTGTCTGTTATCCTCCGAAAATATTTTACACCTGAAGGCAGAAATTAACAGCACGATGTGATGAAATATCAACTGTGATTTTCTCTTTCTATCTGATTTTTACAAGCAGTTTGCTTGCCTCTACCACGATTGTAGGTCTCCTGGAAAAGATTAGCAGTCAGATTCTTTTGGTTGTTTGGTGTTTTAGGGCTCTTCAAGTACAAGGTCATTAGAGCCCCGTCCACAGTGTATTTTTCTAATGCAGAGATTGCACAGACATTACACTAATGCGACGATTTTTGGGTATTAGCGGTACCTAGTTTTCCCAAGCGGCCACCCATGTCAGTACTAGCTAGGGTTGCGTTGCTTAGCTACAGTGATCAGACGAGAACTAACCGATGTAGGTTGCAATTTTGTGTGCAGATGACTGGAGTTCAACACCCAACTCCCTTCTCCACGGCTTCGATTTTTTCTGGTAGATTTTGTTAGGAGACTTATTGTAATGTAGTCGCCAGGTAACCTTTGTAGATTGCCAGATTCTAGTTGATTTCACTGCAGCTTTTGGTGTATTTTTTTTAAGGTGCACTGCACGATATATAGGTAAAAGCCAGTTGAGAATCGCATACTGTTTACGTGATACTTGGCTTAAGAAAATGAGAATTGAGAGAAAAAAAAAATCGAAATTCAAATTTTTAGTAGACATAAGGCTATCTCACCCTAGGCAGATTATCCTAAAGCGTTTGAACATCGTTTTCCTTTAACTAGAAAGTGAATCAATATGCAACTCCGCGATCATTAGAATAAGTGACTTTACCAAACGGGTGCTTCTTTATGTTCTCCTGCTGCTGCTGCCAAGGCAACAGATAACTCAGTGAATTTAAAATGTTGTGAAATTCCGTAAGACAAAAGAAATTAGATAATATTACTACTAACCTTTAGAATGCATTCCTGAGTCATAATGCTGTTAGTTGAGCGTGAATTCTTATCCATTTTATAAATGTCTTTAATTGTAAAATGTTAAGTCTCGAGAGCTATTTAAGTAAACGAAACATAATCGCATTTTTATGCCTGTCATTGTGGTGGCCGTGTAATACGTACCGAAAAGAAAATGTTCAATATGTGTTATATAGAGAGGTACCTTTTGCTTTTTGTGTTGCCACGATCGTCATTTGAAATATGGCTTAGATTTCTGTTTTTTTTTTGTCTTCAGATCAAATAGCTTGTTTTTATAGTCAATAATGTTACATAGTCCACCAAGCTGTGTTGCTCCAAAATAAGAACCTGATGTCACCTTTGTAACAATAATAAGCCGCCTATAGACTAAGTTGACATATGGATTTCGTTTTGTAACTGGAATTTAATGAGTGCCATGCAATAAAAAGGAAACATATTTTCGGACAAATTGAATGTTTACAATACCCGATGGTAGAGCAATTTCAAATTGTAGGACTTTACTAAGGAGTCATTTATAGAAATTCTTTAGCACCATAGACTGAACTTTCTGTAATACAATAGAACTTCGGTATATCGAACTCGCTTATATCGAAATCCTGCTTATTCCCGCTTATATCGAAGCTTGAGCGCCGGTCCTGCCAGATGTAAATTTTAGCTTTACATATAATTCCGGATTTGGATATATCGAATCTCGGATATATCGAACTATTTTTCACGGTCCTCTGAGGTTCGATATAACGAGATTCTACTGTAATAGGCCACTAGTAGCACAGAAACACATCATTATTCATATGAACAAAGGGCTAGAGCTTTGCAGAAGAAGGAATTATCACCTTTTTCTTCAATTGATTAGCTTTTATCTAACAAAATGCGATTGCGGTGTACCATATGAAATTTGGGCAAATTTATATATTTAGCGGTCGGCGTTTCTTTTTTGATATTCGTTCTTTTCTTCCGTTCCTTTTTTTTTTTTTGGCGTATTCTTATGACGTCATCACTGTGCTGTCGAATTCCTGTTGATGAATTATCCCTATGTGCTCATTCGATGTTCCTCATTTTTCATAATCCTGAAATCACGAAGTTTTTCTATTTGTCATATTCCCGGTATCGTCAGGCTCATGTTGTTATTGTCGCTTTGAAAATGACATTGTGTAGAGGATTCGTTCATTCCATTGTGAACTGGGATGAAAACGAATATAAAAATTGAATATATCCTCCAATCGTAAAATTGTTATTCACTGAAAATAGCCCGTTGCTATGGGGAAGGGAACATAAAATTGGCCAAAAGAAGAAGTAGGAGATCGTTAATTTTTATGAGTTTGGTTTCTCTCTCCCCCCCCCCTTAAATCCATGCTTTCCTCTCACTTTCTCTCTACTGTCCCCTTGTCCATTTCGATCATTGTCCACTTACTATTTCTCCCAAATGACGGGTTGAAAATGCTTATTGTTGTTCAGGACCATTGCATGACGGTGGATGATGCTATTCTTGTTGAATGAGCCACTCTGACATAACTGGTGCATCATAATGATGTCTAATTGAATCAAGGTGCTATTTATGTTGCGGTTTTTATATATATATTGATATACCTAGAAATAAAATGAGTTTGTTTTGGGGTTATATAATTTTGCATTAGCAAGTGGTTGCCTCCGACTTCTGTCTCACAGGTTGCTTTGTAAACCCATATGTTGAAGAAAAAGGCCACATTTTCTTGATTTTAAAAAATAATTTGTTTATTTTTTTTTTCTGAAGTTTCTTTCAACGCAAGCGACAATTGGCAGATTGACGAATTGATTATCTGGAATGAGTCAACATCATATCATACACCATCCAAATCTGTTAGAATTCAAAATCGAGAGTCGGATAAACATGGCTTTTCGTCGCTGCATGACATGATGGATAAACTGAAAATAAAATCTCAGAGATCACAAACGGTGAATAGCGACGTTGAAGAAGAGCAAGAAGACAAGGGTGAAAAGAGTTATCAATATTTTAAAGAGACGACCTTTAAGTGGGAGGAAGTTGATGATGACACAATTCGGAGTGGTGGTGGTGATGGTGGTGAAGAGCAAGAAGACGAAGAATGGGATGATAATGGCGAAGTGGAAGAAGAAGAAGAAGAAGGAGAGGATCAGAAGCAATATTCTTACGAAAATTCAGTTGATGGAGATGATTATATTGATGACAATGAGATTTTACCGTTTAACAAACTCCGTCAATCAGTCGATATGACAACTATGCAATTACACGATAAAATCTCGTCCTCCAAATCTCCTCAGCATCTCCTATCTTCTAATTCTAGTACCATGTCCACCACCACCTCTTCCTCCTCATCATCATCATCCTTGTCGCAAATTCCAAGTGACCACGACAGCATTCCAAGGCATGCTCAGGAGCCTGTATCTCTAGAAACATTGTGCGATCGGTTTCTGTGCGAGGGAGAAAGTGTGTGTGTTTCAGACAACGAAGGTGGAGTTCTGTGTCTGTGTCCTTTAGGAAGAGGAGGAGACCATTGTGAGAAATGTTAGTTTGGATCTCTATTCTGTTTTTGAACAGCTACTTATGTCCTTTATTATAATATTATTTTGTTAAGTATTGGAATCGTTCCTGCAGGAAAAATGCTGACCTTTGTAGGTTTTTACTATTGTTATCATTTCTATCCTAGATGTTGAAGTCCGATTCCCAAAATTCGGTGGACGGTCTCATCTTGAACTTCCTCCTCTACGAAATGCCTACAAGGATCTGCAATTTACAATCGAATTTCGTCCAGAACAAAGTTCCGGTCTACTGTTATACAGTGGCGAGCAGCGAGATGCTTCTGGAGATTTTGCATCTTTGACTATCGTGGACGGCTACGCCGAATTCAGGTAACTTACAGGAAACTTAGTATTTATAATGTCGATGATGACAAATACATTTATGTTCTGACGTATATATTTATGGGAAGGTTTGATTGCGGTTCTGGAGTTGGGTTGATCCAAAGTAAAGAGAAAATCCTGTTGCATTCTTGGAATAAAGTAACTGTCTTCAGGCATAGGTGGGAAGCTTGGATGCAGTTAAACGACGGAAACCACGAAAAAGGACGATCGAAAGTAAGCTTTGTGACTAACGATATCAGTAGCTGGTGTTATACCTTTCAAGTTACTTCTGCACTGCACTGTTTAATTTATAATATCTAATATTTCACTATTAGGGATTATTTTCGAGAATTACTTTCAAAGATCATCTTTTTTTGGGCGGAGTTCCTAATATTTCATTGTTATCTTCGAAAGTGAATGCGGCACTTGGCTTTACGGGTTGCATTCGTTACATGGAAATTAATAGTCACATTTATGATTTCCGTCCATTACCAAAAGGGGATGCAAACAAGGGACTTGGGATTGGTAATAAAACGTATTTTTATATATTACTTAATTAATTGATCATTCAAATGGGATTTAGAAGCAGCTCTTTAACACGTTCGTCTTTCTCATTTAGGAGAATGTAGCGCCGAAGTGTGCAAGGACGTTGAATGTAAGAATGGTGGCAAATGTATAGCTAATTCAGCAGATTCTGCCCTCTGTCTTTGTCCTTTAGGATTTGGTGGCGATTATTGTGGCACAGGTTAATATACCAAACAGCTGTTATATTCCAGAAATAATTACATGATTTGCAAGTATCTTTTGTATATTTCTTGCAGTTGTCGATTTGGTGATGCCATCTTTTAATGGAACATCTTACTTGAAGTACCCAGGGCTTGGCAGCGCCTTTCTGTCATTTATAGAGATCTTAATTTCGTTCAAGCCCCTAGATTCGGATGGATTATTCTTTTATAATGGCTTCAAAACTGACGGAACTGGGGATTTTATTTCTTTGTCTTTGAGTGGTGGCTTTGTAGAAATGAGATTTGATTTGGGAACTGGACCAGCAGTTATCAGAAGCATGGAACCTGTCTCATTGCACGAATGGCACACCGTATTTTTGTCTCGAACTGGTCGTGCAGGCCTTTTAGAAGTCGACAATCAGCCACGAATTGAAGGGATGTCTACAGGAGCTTTTACTCAGTTATCTCTTCCGCAACATCTTTATGTTGGAGGTGTGCCAAGCTTTGAGATCATTTCACATAAAGTAGGCGTGAAATCGTCCTTCCGAGGATGTGTTCAAAAGGTGAATGCACAATTTGAAGTGTGTTTCTTTGAGCATTAGATTTATATTTATTAGACTTAATAACCGACTATGATATTATGCACTACAATTTATCAGGTGGAAATAAATGGTAAACAATTGAAACTATTTGAAGCTGCCCTTGTGGGAGTTAATGTTGACAACTGCAATCATCCGTGTGTGAACCGTCCTTGTATGAACCATGGTCTGTGTTCTCCAAGAAAGGACTTCTTCACCTGTCATTGTCTTTTAGGCTATGCTGATAGCCGTTGTCAGACAGGTTAGATTGATTTTATATAGGTAAAGCCAATTTTTCTCTGTTGTATTATGGAGTCGTGTTGATCGAGAAATGTTTTCTATTTATACAGAAATCAGAGATAACATAAGTTTTCCGATGTTTATGGGAAACAGTTTTCTTCGTTATAATAAACCAGAGATATTAAAGAAGTATGTCTCACTAAATATAATAAGTGTGTGTGTGAGAGAGAGAGAGAGAGGTCTATGTCATTCATCTAAAATATTTTGTTGTCTTCAATTTAGGCTGGCGGGTAGTAAATTTGAAGTGGCATTTAGTATGAAGACTCTGTCACCAAATGGCTTACTCCTGTGGCTTGGACAACGCGAAATGTCTCGATCCTCCGATTTCGTGGCCTTGTCGTTACATAATGGTTTCGTTTACTTGAGGTTCAACCTGGGAAGTGGAGAACTACTATTAATGGATAATTCAACACGACTGGATGATGGTCAATGGCACTATGTGAAAGCATTCAGGTCACAATCAATAAATTAAAAATCCTATAGAGTTAAGTAATATTGATATGATGATTATTAATTGATATGTTGTTTCATATTTAGAGTTGAACAGAAAGCCACGCTAATAATCGACGATAATACTCCTGTTAGTGGGAGTGCGCCAGGATCTCTCACTCAGGTCAACACTGATACAGGATTATACCTCGGTACTTGTTGTTCCAAAAATGAAAAATGATTTCCTACTAAGTGTTTTGTTGTTGATGAAAATTATAAGATGTTGCTTGAAATGTTTTTAAAGGTGGAGTGCCAGACCCTACACATACTACTCTTGGAAAATACTCATCAGGTTTTGTGGGGTGCATTTCCGAAATGTGGCTAAATAGTGATCAGAAGATCCATCTAGTATCAGACGCTCAGGGAGGTCTTAATATCGAGGCTTGTGTTTAGGTCTCGAGATTCGCATGCAAGCAACGCGCCATTCTTCAATTGGTCTGATATATAAAACTTGTATATGTACATTATACAATTTCCCTCACTGGCTTTTTCAACAGCTGTGGGAGAAACTTTCGTGCCTATGGGACACTCTGCTCTGGGACTTATAATTGTACTGCTTATAATCACCTTGCTGCCCTATACTTCCACTGCTTTATTATCTGTCTTTTTCTTTTTTTATTAATTTTTTTAGTATGTTTTTTATTTTATGCTGCACTGCAATCATGTTTTTCACCTTTCTAATGAACAGATGCAGAGATGCGATTTTTTTTTAAATGTGCCATGAAACTGATGTAAAAGATCTAAATGAAGTGTTTATTAGAAGTCATAAGGAATAACAGCGACGACAATGGTGATGATATTTATGCTGTAATGGTAACAGCAACAATAATTGGTAATTCTGGAGTGCTCAGGGAGAAACGTGAATTTTTCATAACTCTCGAGTCTCTCTCTCTCTTTCTGAAATACTATCCCATTCCCTTCTCTTCTCCTTTCCAACACCTCTTGTTCATCTGTAAGCTGCTGATATTAAGTGGTATCAAAGTATCTGTTGGTGTTATAGTGGTGAACGCCGATTTCTGCATGCTGATTCGTTTTTAATTTAAATCTGTTATGCTGTTTGGAGAAGAGTTCTCATCGTTCTTGCCATGATGATGTACTAAGTATGCCAGACTAGGCAAGACACCCAAACGCATACTACGCCATGTTATACATGTGTGGCACCTTACTGTCGTCGATGATGCGTGATTAGTTAAGAAAAAAAAATCCTGGGAACGTGACCATGCAGCCAGTTTGAAAAACTATATCATTGATGGGAGGTTTTAAGCTATCGTAAACATCATATGCAGCAACAGCCAGCACTACCGTCAGTTTCAGCACAATAGGTATTTAATTACTTTGATACCGGAATATGTAGGTCTAATGGAGAAGTCCATGATACTGTAATAACATTTAAAAGCACCTATATTATAGCTCTGTTGTTTGGAAGACAACAAGAAATACTGATATATACACTACTTCAGATAATGATTATGACAACTTAATTTGCAGTTGCCATGTGTCGTGTTTTAATGTGTCTAAAGGGCATATGTCTTATATGGACTCGTTAAATGTCATATGTGGGTTTTAAAAATTCTCCTCTTCCGTCATATGGAAAATAAATGGATACTGAACTAATATATATATATACATTGATTTAGCTACTCTTAAGGACATTCAGTAAAAAATGATGATGATGACGATCCCCCCCGAAATAACATCGTGAGATTTAAACAAGAAAAAAACATTCTCCACTATGACATACTGTACTTAGAAAATGAAATGGTGGAGCTGTCAGCCATGTTTGTTTTCTATTTCTAACATTGTATTTCCGTTGCAGCAATATGCTTGGATATGTCATACACGACAAGTTTGACTGATGCAAAAAAAAAAAACTAAACGTAAATATGTAGAATATATTATGCGCACATGCAGTTCGTACGTATGCTAGCTAATAATTCCTGGCTTTTTCCACATGCCATCCTACTAAGTCCCTGTTTGTTTATATCTTTATGAATGCCCCTCAATATGTGAGATTCCATAAAGAACGATCGTTCGATTGTTGTCGATGAACAATAATTTCTGCATGACCATTGTGATCCATTCCAGAAACTTTTTCTTTTTGAAAAAAAAAAGTATTATAGTGTCATTTATCTTGAGTAATTCACATATTGAAACAAATATGATCAATCTATAAATGTCACCCATTCAAATTTATAGTGTCTCATTTTAATATTATGTATAATTCAAGTTTAGTTTAAGAATCCATTCGTATAGGTATTACATAGCTTCTAAGGTGATACTATGTTGCATACACTGACCAGTCAGTATTGATCTGAGTCTTGACTTAATCTTATTTCTTCTGTGTATTGTCTACAACCTCCTCCCTCACCTCTTTTACCCTTCCGTTTCCTTTCTTCGATCACTCTAATCCTTTACGTTTTCAATGATGTGTTTATTTATTTTTAGATTAGGAGAATATGCAGAGTTCCACAAATGTTATAACAGAGTGAGCCAGCACGTTTGTCACCTAATGTTTAGAGTAAAAAAAAGTTGGTAATTTGCTTATTTTCGTCATCATTATAACAAGTCTTATATCTATACATGATGTGAAAATAAAAGGATTATTTGGCGAGTTAATTCTGCATTTAAGTTAGCTGACTCATAATGTGCATAATTATGTGACCTCTGCTCCAACTCTTAGTCGTTTTACGGGCTGTGCAGCTATGATATATTACTTTGCAATTAATTTTTATAGTAATTTAGAACTCGAAAAAAAATATGTATGCATGTTGCTTGTTTCACCATCTGTGTAAATTAAGTTTCAAACCTTCAAACTTCACCAGACAGGTGAAATGGATATTATCAGTGTATGTAGAGTTTTAAAGAATTGCTATGAGTCGAGTTCGCAAATACTACTACGTACTTACTACTTCTTTTACTACTACATGACACATTTTTATTATAACGCTAGCAACTAAAATGTGTTTCTTTACCTCATTATCTGCTTACTTTTGGCGTGTTTTTAATTTGTATAATCGACGACATTTTTGTGGCATTTTATGGTAGTATTTTTATTTTTCATTTCAATAAAATTGTGGCACATTTTTTAAAATCGTATCTCTTACTTATTCCTTGTCTCATTCAGGTATTTTGCATCTTTAGCCTTTCATTAACAGCATATCTCTGATGATGGGTACCACGCAATCCCTCTCTAATCAGGCCTGGACCTTCACTAACTGTGCCTATGGAGACAGAAAGATCACCATCGTCAAGATATCAAGTACACTATCAAGGCAAGTCTTTTCATTTTAACAGAAATAAGCAAGGTTGTAACAAAATTCTAAACAGCAAAAAAAGAACTATTTGTGGATTTCTTTTTAAAATAGTCTAATATAAATTCTGTAAACATGCCATATACAATATCATTCAGAAATATTGCATGGGTCATCAACAAACCATACTGTTCACATGACCACGATTTCTGAAAATAAGTTACAGTGCCCGAATCGATGGCCCGATAATGAATCGTTGATGACAGGTTCTATACTGGCTAGAGAAAGCCATGTGGTATTTCACCTGCATTGTTTGTTGGAGTTTAAGGTCCCGTCAACTACGAGGTCATTAGAGACCCTGCACATCAAAGACCTATTTTTACATGGGGTAAATATATAAGGTGCATTCAAAAAGTAACGAGCCAGAGGCATAATGACGGAAACCAGTACCTGTATGTTAGAAGTATTGGCCCTGGCTGTTGAGGCACTTGTCCCACTGTGACACGAGGCAGTGAATGGCTGTCTCATAAAATTCCCTGGGCTGCAATGTGAACCAGTTCCACACATACAGCTCGACGTCGGCGTCCGAGGTGAATCGGTGGCCCCTCAGAGCCCTCATCCGGGGACCAAACATGGCGTAATCACAGGGAGAGAGGTCTGGACTGTATTGAGGGTGGCTGAAAACCTCCCATTTGAATTTCTGCGGGAGTGCCATGACTGTGTTGGCCGTATGAGGTCTTGCATTGTCGTTGAGCAGAATGACCCCACGGGTGAGATTGCCTATTCGTTTTGTTTTGATCGCTTGGCGAAGGGTGGTCAAGGTTTGCGAGTAACGCTGGGCATTCACTGTTGTCCCGTGTGGCATGAAGTGTATCAGAAGGGGGCCATCTTGGTCAAAGAAGAACGTCAGCATAACCTTTCCTGCACTCGTGTGGACGGCCTTGCCTTTTTTTGGTGGTGGTGACCCTGGATGCTTCCACTGGAGGCTTTGTCGTTTGGATTCTGGTTCGTAGTGATGACACCATGACTCATCTCCAGCCACCACTTGTGCCAGGAACCCATTCTCTTCCCTTGCATAGCGCTGCAGATAGCCAAGACAGTGGGCCATTCGACATGCTTCCCAGTGTTGTTGAAGACTGTGGGGCACCCATTGGGCACACACTTTGCACACGTGCAGTCGTTCCTTCATGATGGTGTGAACACTTCCGACACTCAATCCTACCACAGCTGCTATGGCGTTCACTGCCACTCGGGGGTCCTGGGTAATGAGTGCATCAACCAGCTGTATAAGTCTGCAAAATCCCCAGATGTAGCAGCTGGCGCGGTCTCTGGATGTAAAAAGGTTGACGTTAAATAACCACACTACCAACGCAGCCTGATGAGTTTTATTTTCTTTCAAAAGTTTGCAACAACGACATTGTTACGTAATCGCCCTAGTAGCCAGGCGGAGGACCACCTTATACAACTACATTTTACAAGGTGACAGAGCAGCCATGCAGGGGCGGATCAGAGGGGAGCACTTCAAAAAAAAATTGCATCCCAAATATTTTTAAATCTTCAGAGTCCCTTAATATAAATCTACGTAGCTAGCAATTACAATAGGTCCTCTACAGCCCCTTAGACAATGTCCTATCTTCGGTGACTTAGCTAACTGCAGATTGGACTGGTCGTATAGAAATAGCAAATGCAAAAATGCCTCATCAGTTGCGAAGTTGAAGGGTGCATCAGTTGAAATATGCGCTCCATTGAGGCACTGAGTGGGAGCAATCCATCCGCCCCTGCAAAGCCATGACAGTAAACTGTGGAGATAATTACTGTCAAATCACTTATACAGCGACAAGAACCGGCGCCCAAGTACCTACCATGAAATAAACGATCATGTCTTGATGAGTTCACCAGAGTAAACACCGAAAGCAAAACCTCGGGTCAAATCGCCCCAACTTCCTCGTTGTGCACTTGGAAGTCACTTTTCCAACCGATAAAAAGCGACTGAGAGATAGGAGCGTTTACGTCACTAACAGACCGGATACAGAATCGTTAGTCACGTGCAACTCAGGTTTCCGATGAAGATCGTGAATTCGCGGTATTCGATGAGAAGCGCTTATGGAGTTGCCAAAAATGGCGTGGCAGCCTGATGTGGATGGTTTAAGCCAAATTTTGCAGTTATTAAGAGAATCTCAATCACCAGATACAGCTACTCAAAGAGAAGTACAAAATGTATCCTTTTGGTGCATCTGATTGCATTTCGCGTTGAACCCCCCAAGTAACGGTAAAAATTTATCTTGTGTGAAATCATGGCTGGTGGATACTCGTGTGTTGAATCTGTTTGCCGCAATACGCCATTTCCATATTTCGTGGGAACCTGTGAGAGAATCGGTAGGTCTTTAGATTAATTGGTTATGTGATCAACGGCACTCACATCAAGGTAAGCTTTTCTTACATTGTGATCCCGTGTTTTTTATTATTGAGAATAACAGTAACTGAACTCTTATAATATTCCTAAATTGTATGCATTTATTCGAATTTTAAGTGTTTCCAATGTAGGTATTGCAGCGTTCATTATTGTAACCAACAAACTATACGATCAGCTTGGTAGCAACGTTATTTCGTATTTAGCAGTTTTTGTTCATTTACCTGGTGATGTGTTGCAAAATTAGGGCAGTGTTTAGGCACATTTTTTGAATTTTACTAGGAGTTAAAATTGGCGTTCGTTATCGTGCCTTCGCCTATAGTTTTATCAAATTGTCTTGTTATCGATTTTTTTGATAAAGATGTTAGATTGAAGGTATGTTCGACTGTTTACATTTCTATTTAACACCGATTTCGAGTAATGCGGATAAGTATCGTTATTCTAGCTAAACTGATAACTGCTCAATGGTGGGAATTAATAATGAATGAGGTACACTTTACAAATACTCAAAGTACAGCTATGGGTGATGTTAGGCAGTTACGAAATAGTGTACATACATAACGAGATAAACGATTTACCTTGAAGTGATGCGAGAATTTTTGACTAATATTTAAAGGTGAACTAGTTGTTTTGGAGTAAAAATACCATTACTTTTATTACGCACTCAAGTGAGAATAGTAGATCATTGGGTTTAAAGGTACTGTTATTTTATAACTATCACATATGACTTCAATCCACTATCACCTCTTTTTTTTTATTTACTGATAAAAACTGCATGCTATAACTTAATGACAGATCTGAAGCATGTTTAACAAACTAGATCATATTGCTTGAGCATTTTACTTAGCAGGTCATGGATACCGTGCCTTAAAACTTCCAATCTTTTCTTCATTCGTTTACGAATCTTTACCTTATTGGTGGGAGATTGGGTTGAGTTCTTGTATGGTTTTGGGGAGGGGTGACCTGAGTTCATCTCACAGCTGTGGCCAAGTTCGCTGACACCTTGAATGGCTGGCCGTTTGTGCTGCGTCCAAATTTAAACCCAACTGTTATTAGTAACAATCCAAGTTATAAGAGCGAAGAGACATTCACGGATGATGAAAGGTGTCACGATTCGTATAGAGGTGTAATATTATGTTTTAACATACTGTTGTAATTCTTAACTTCATCATCCAGAAACTAGAGGAGCTAAATAAATATCCAGATTTTAATAATTATCTAATATTCGTCCTCACGAAGCTGACATCGGAAGGCAAGTAGATTATTTGTTTTGTCACAATTACTATGTAATGCATATTTTCAATGTCATAGTATCTCATTATAGTAGTTCTTTTTAGATGAGCCTACGAGATCCCTAAGTGGTCTAATCTTGAAAAATAACGTAAAAGCTCATTTTCATAAGTTTCCACAAGGAGTTACAGAATTTATTAAGTCAGAATGCCTAAACAGTATCGGAGATCAATCTCCTTTAATAAGAGCAACCATTGGAATTCTCATCACAACTATTGCGGCCAAAGGGGAATTGGTTAATTGGCCAGAATTACTTCCACGACTGTGTCATATGTTGGATTCAGAAGATTATAACGTTTGCGAGGTAATTTTGTTTTCTGATTGAATTTAACCATTTTCTGACGTGTCTCTAAAATCCCGCTAATTTATACGTAGGGTGCATTTGGTGCTCTTCAAAAAATATGTGAGGATTCTGCAGAAATACTAGATAGTGAAGCTTTAGACAGACCGCTCAACGTTTTGATTCCAAAGTTTTTGCAATTTTTTCGGCATTCTAGTGCAAAAATAAGGTTAGCTTATATCTATTATTATAATTACTATTACCATTGTAATTTCACATGCCTGATGGATGCAATTACTGTATTTACTAGGTCACATGCTATTGCTTGTGTTAATCAATTTATCATTTGTCGAAATCAGTGCTTAATGATTAATATTGATTCATTTTTAGAGGTAATATAATTTTCGTAGTTTTGTCGAAGCTCGCGTTACAATGCAGAATGTAAGATCTTGCTTTTTTTTAACTTAGAATCTATTTCATTTGGCATCTGATGAAGAGCCAGACGTTAGAAAAAATGTCTGTCGAGCTTTAGTAATGCTGCTAGATGTAAGAATGGATCGATTGATTCCACATATGCACAACATAGTGGAGGTAATAATCGGAGATATGTTATTTTTCTCATTAAGGTTATTTGTTTTTACCCAGTGAGCATCATTTATTATCTTTTGCAGTATATGTTGATACGAACACAAGATTCTGACGAAGGTGTAGCTCTCGAAGCTTGTGAATTTTGGCTTTCCCTAGCCGAGCAACCAATTTGTAAAGATGTTTTAGCTGGACACCTCAACACTCTTATTCCAGTTCTTGTTAGAGGAATGAAATACTCCGAAATTGATATCATATTATTAAAAGTATGAAAAAAAATATTTAGCGTATAAAAGTACTGTAATAAAATTACATGTTGCAATGTCGTTGTAATAAGGGCGACGTAGAGGAAGATGAAATGATTCCTGATAGAGATGAAGATATTAAACCACGTTTTCACAAATCAAAAACACACAGCCAGAAACATACGGAAGAAAATGGAGAGGTAGTACATTGCTTTTTTTCTTCTTCTTACGTTTTCTTTTCTCATACTGTAAGTTAAAAGATTTACTTTATTGCGCAAACAGGAGGATTGTGACTCTGAAGACGGCCTGGATGATGATGGATCTCTTTCGGATTGGAATTTGCGTTAGTGAATTAAACTTAGTGTTCTTGTTTGTAAACATAACACAAGCTATTTCTTTATATAGTACTCAAAAAGCAATTCTTGACCATAGGTAAATGTTCAGCGGCAGCTCTAGACGTGTTGGCCAACGTGTTTCATGATGATTTGCTTCCCGTTTTACTACCTATCCTCAAAGAAACGCTCTTCCATCAGCAATGGGAGCTTAAAGAGTCTGCTATATTAGCATTAGGTGCCATAGCAGAAGGTTGCATGAGTGGAATGATACAGCATTTACCAGAACTGATTCCGTATTTAATCAACTGCCTTTCTGACAAAAAGGCGCTTGTGCGGTCCATCACATGTTGGACGTTAAGTCGCTATTCGCATTGGGTTGTTGCCCAGTCACATGATCTTTATTTGAAACCTTTAATGAAAGAGGTAATTAATTTTCATTTTTCTGTCCTAATATAAGTCAGTGACACAACACTTAAATCATACTAAGGATGTGGCTTTTGTCATTAAAATATGAATTTTTTTGTTTGCAGTTACTTAATCGAGTGCTAGACTCTAATAAACGAGTGCAAGAAGCTGCTTGTAGTGCGTTTGCTACACTAGAAGAGGAGGCGTGTACTGAACTTGTTCCCTATCTAGGTTTTATTTTAGAAACTCTAGTCTTTGCTTTTGGAAAATATCAGGTATGTTACGGTTTGACTTCGTCAGGTGTTCTTGTTATTTTTTTAATTACTCATTCGTGGTTTTATTTTCAGCATAAAAATTTGCTTATTTTATATGATGCTATTGGGACGTTAGCAGATTCAGTTGGTCATCACCTCAATAAACCTGTAAAGCATAATTAATTTTTTTTCGTAATACCCTTTTTTTATGTGCTCTAATTTGTTATACTATGTATAATACGTTTAGGATTACATTAATTTATTAATGCCACCTCTTATTCAAAAGTGGAATGTTTTAAAAGACGAGGATAAAGATTTGTTTCCTTTGCTTGAGGTAACGTTTGAGATTCTTTGGCAGCCTACTGACTTACAATTCTTGTGTATATATATATGTTTTTCGTTTAAAATTTGTAGTGTCTGTCCAGTGTGGCAACTGCACTTCAGTCAGGTTTTCTTCCATATTGCGATCCCGTTTATAGGCGTTGTGTTTCTTTGGTTGAGCAAACTCTTAACCAAAATATTGTAAGCCTTTCTTCGGTTAGTGGTGAAATGTTTGCATTGATGATTTGTACAGGCTAATATTGATAATTGTGTCTGTTCTTGAAGGCAAATACTCAAAATCCAGAACAGTTTGAAGCTCCAGATAAAGATTTCATGATTGTGGCATTGGATTTACTGAGTGGGTTGGCTGAAGGCCTTGATGGACATATTGAGCACCTAGTCGTTGGCAGCAATATAATGCAATTGTTGTATCAGTGCATGCAGGTTAGAGTTGTGCCGTAATAAATTGCTTCAAGATAAAATGATCGTGTTTGTAACAATCATAATATTATGATTTTTTTTAAGGATCCAATGGCAGAAGTACGTCAGAGTTCATTTGCACTTCTTGGTGACTTAACTAAAGCCTGCTTTCAGCATGTACTGCCTTGTATAGGTGAGAACAGTTTAAAAAACTACTTCTGTTGATTTCCGCTGATTTCGGTTGAGTGTATTCATTTCACATATATAAGAAACCAAACTAAAATCTAACCTGTATACTTTCAGCTGAATTTCTTCCCATCCTTGGTCAAAATCTGAATCCAGAATTTATATCCGTGTGTAATAATGCTACATGGGCGATTGGAGAGATTTCTATAAAACTAGGTAGTTTTAAATTCTTCTTCTGTCTTTTTTATTTTTATTAGTTAACTTTGTTTTTATAGCAGGGCCAGAAATGAAGCCTTACATTCCTCATGTTTTAAATCAACTGATCAGCATTATTAATAGACCTTTAACTCCCAAAACACTTTTGGAAAACACGGGTCAGTAGTTTTTGTTTTTCCCCTATTGTTTTGCACTAGTTGGTTATAACTTTTGGCACTATGTATATAATTTTTTTTAATATTTTTGCACTGTTCGCTCGCACCAACCACAGTGTTTTGCTGCCTTGTCATTTATATTACAAACATTTTGGTTATGTACTAGAAATGTGCTCCCGTCCTAGATTTTATTCTTCTTATAAATAGATTGTTTGCACTAGTCTCATCCTTACGTGGTTGTTTGTTATGGAGTTGGAGGAATTTCAACTTAGTTCGATGAAGAATACCTTTTGCTGTTATATATATTATTAATCCTGATTTTTTAAACTTTTAGAAGTAGAAAAGAGCCTAATTCTTAATGTTTTTAAAGTTATAATTTTCACTGTTAAGTGTTGCTGTTGTCTGTGTCAGTGGTTAGCGTGTTTGACTTCGTCGAGTCCATGGTTGCAGGATTGCTTCTGGCCAAGTTGATTGACTTCTTTCGGGTGAGGAGGTCCTAAGTGTGCCATCCGCCCTGGTGGAAAGTCAAGCCGTAGTCCCGTGTAGTGTGTGCGATGTCACCTGCACGTAAGAGAACTCTTTCTACAGTATGAATCGGCGAAATGTTGAGGTGTAGGACCCCCAAGGAGAGGGAGGAAGAAAGGTACCCTGTCGAAGAAATAGACCGACGTTAAGTAAGCTAGGGGTCTTACAACTGACTGCTTAAAAATTGCCGTCCAACATTTCCCTTGTTTCAGCGCGAAGAAATGGGATGGTGATTGTGCGACTGTTAACCCTTTTTATCGTTTCTTTTTGTTAAACGGTAACCATGTCTTCCTCCTCTTCTTACCATAAAGAATGTATGTCAGATGGGATCAAGTTGTTAAAGCCCATTTTTATTTCGGTTAAATTTCCTTTTCTTTGACTCACTCCCTCAAGTCTGATAAATGTTTGATAAATATCCTCTAAACTCGCATGACTTACTTCAAACTGCTGACGTAAGGGGGGAAACTTTATAGTCCTGAGATGCAAAGGTGCCCCTCTACCTTATTTTTGTATTTTGAGGTGTGAGAGAAGAGTGCTTAAAGCACCCCCACACACTATCAGAACAAGCATGGCTATCAAATCCGACATGAGCATGTTGGTAAGTTCATGGTTTGTTGCTAAAGTGTACCTAACTGGTCGTTAAGACATTTCCGAAAATGCACCAAATTGTTGGCAAATTACTCGGTTAACATGTTGTGGATAGTGTATGGGGGGGGCAATTTAATCGTTTTGTTGTCGCGCCCACCCCATCCCCTATCCCCAAACCTGAGTTTAGCTATTTGTGAAAATGGCACTAGCCTAAAATGCAATGTGGTGTTTATTGTTACCACCTGTCTACAAAATGTACCAAAAATGGAGTAACTTAAAACTGAAGAGGAATCTCTTCCCTGACCTTGACCAATAATTTTGTTAGTTTGCTTTTTATATTTTCACATCTTTTAACGTTTTAAACTTTATTTTTAAAAGAGTTGATTCTCTGATGTAAAATACACGCAAGAGAAGAGGTGTGTGTATAAGTAGAATTTGAGGGTTTTTTTCCCTCTCGATGTGAATCAAAAACAAAATTTCCAGAACTTGAAGTGACCTGACGATTTTCAGATCATTTATATATAAAAAAAAGTTATAATCTCTTTTGAAAGTTGAGAAGATGGAGTAGTGAAGATTTGACTTTTGTTTTATTTCATATTGGCCAAAAAAAAGTCGCAGGATGATTTTCTCTGCCTGCAAATTTCTGTTTATGATTTGTCTCTATCTTTGTTTTTCTTTCTCCCTTATTTGCTCCCCGTTCCATCTCGTCCTGTATCATCTCTCCTTGGTTATGTAGCCATAACAATTGGTCGTCTTGGTTACGTTTGTCCGCAAGAAGTGGCCCCTATGTTACAGCAGTTTATACGGCAGTGGTGTGTAACTGTTCTTTTATTTATTCAATTTTTTTAATTTTTTAATTTTTCAAGTCTATGATTTGTTTTATACACTTTCGTTTCACTTCCGAATGATGGAAATACGTTCCCCGATTCCTCTCAACCCTTTATTTCCATGCTTTTAATCTCAAGTTGTCTTCCTGTTGTCCTCTCTCTCTATATATATATCTTCATATATGGTGGCATGCTTACGTTTTTTATATTATCTATAAGTTTTAGAGTTATCTGTTCACTGCTAAATTTTTAGTTTCTATCTAATACTGATTTAATAATGATTTCCCTGTCCAGTAATAAGAACCAAAATTTTATGTCAAATGTCAACTGTCACCTTACTTTGTTTTCCCCCATCTCCCCCCTCCTTCATTTTATCGTCCCTACTCTCTTTCACATCTAATTTAATATTAAACCTGATTTCAATCAGTCAAAAACCTTTGTTAAGGAAGATTTTTTTTCCACTTATTGAGATGAAAGTTAAATGCTTTTGACTTCTTTTTAACAAATTGCATAACGTATAAAGACTTACAACTGAACTGTTTGGCCATTGAATTAGTCGTGGAGTTGTCGCTCTTCATGACAAGTTCCTAACGTTTTAATTTCTATCATCATCCTTCTCTAGTCCGTGTTAGGACAGGATTGTTTGAAGGGGGTTGTCTTTATATTTGTTTATTTGCTGTTGTTTATCTCTTTGAATGCGTCACCAAAGGTGCACTTCTCTACGGAACATTCGTGACAACGAAGAAAAAGATTCAGCTTTTCGTGGTATTTGTGGCATGATAAGTGTTAATCCTGCAGGAGTGGTGCAGGATTTCATCTTTTTCTGCGACGCTGTTGCTTCCTGGAATAATCCAAAACAAGATTTGAAAGAAATGTTTCATAAGGTTAGTACTAGTACCTAGTATTGTCTCGTTTTTTTTTTCTTTTTATTCGTGATGGGCCTCAATTTTTTACTGACTTTTCTGCTGTAGATCTTACACGGTTTCAAAAATCAAGTCGGAGAACAAAACTGGCGGCAGTTCTCTGACCAGTTTCCACCACCTCTGAAAGAAAATCTGGCCACTAACTATGGAGTGTGAAGCTCCATTTTTCAGGTGCGTGCTGTGTTTGATGTTTAATAATTAATTGTTTTGATCATAAAGTATGATGCATAAGTTCAACATACTTCATGAACAGAGATCTGCAATCTGTTAGACTAGGGGCACCACAGCCACTCTTCTCTTGTCACCTTGGTGCCTTCATAAGCTCCATTGCAGTAGAGCAGCGGCAAGGCGCTTCCCCACTCCTGCCTTAAAATACTTTCCAATAGGATCGTCTGTGTCCCGTCTGATCAAAGTGGGTACCCGACCCTGCCCAAAGGGGGGGGGGGGAAGGGTCAGTAGTTGCTTTTAGCAGTTGTGTAACCTTTAAAGCTAAACAAAAAGTTGCAGATCTCATTAATTCTTGAATGTTTTCTCGTCATATGCTTTCCGACTCATATTTACTTTGTTTTTATTTTGGACTAGTAGTAGTGGCGACCTGGATGGCCGGTGGTCGTTCACCGCCGGGGATCGACGAGGGGCATACAGGTGAAGAGAAGGGTTTCATCACCGAGAAATCATCGTCGACATTAAAAATAGGGGGGTTTGGATCCCTGCAATCGAGGGGTGGGAAGGGAGGGTGGGAGGGCCACTGTGAACCCTGGGACGGGCTTTCTTCCCTTTGAAGAGTTACTTTTTTGGGGGCAGGATGATGACTAGGTACGTCGTCAAAGAGGGTAGGGTAGGGAGGGATAAGTACCACGGTTAATGCCAATCTGAGCAATAATCCTTCCTTGCGCTATTATGTAAAATTATTACGTGTCCACTTTTAGAGTATGTGTTATAAACAAACAATCGCTTCCAAGGTCCTGAAGAACTTTCCTCCCGTCTTAGTTCTCTTCTTAACAAGTTTGTGGTGTATGTGTGTGTCTTTCACTCAGCACCGGTGTCTCCTCTCATCCCTTCGTGTTTCGTCTTCAAGTGCCTTACGTGCAAAAAAAAAATGTGTGTGTGTGTGCGGGCCTATTTATCACTCCTACAGACTTGGGGAGGGGGCAAGAAATTAAGTTATTTCTCTCTCAAATGATCTCTAGTGTGTTGGTGTGGATGATGCGTGTGATGTCCTCTTTGTGTGTATGCGTGTGTGTCTGCATAGTGGTAGTTGGCGACTTTGCTGATGAAATAGCCAGTGGTAGGAAAGAGAAGTTGAGGTTGTTATGCAGTTGCTGACCACTGTAGTCTGTCAGGCATACTACTCACAACTTGTCCTTGATATATCTAAGCAGAATTGTCCACACTCTTTGGACACACGCGCGCGCATACAAAGTGGCAGAATATGAACCATCTTCCCGCTGTTGTTTATTGTTGAAACTAGTTGCTGTTTTGTTGTTGTTGTCTGTTGTAGTAATTGCTATTTTTCCTTCTTTCTCCGGTCTCCCTTTTCTGTCCAATTCTTTGCATGCTTCCCGTCCTCCTTCCTCCTCCTCTCAATCCTTATCTTCAAGGCACTCGTAACTTAACTCATCGTGACCTAGGATGCGATCCTATGCTTTCGTAATTCTGAAGCTAGGAATATGTCTAGTGGTCACGTTGTGACGCGAAGTTGTTGGTGTGCTACTGCTGCATATCTTGTTTTTAACTTGAAATTTGCATGATTGACTGACCTTTGAAATGAATATTTGTACATCGTTTGTTTCTCTCACAGACCATGACTACTACTGGCTATATACATCTTGGGCATTCTTTTATAAATTTTGACTTTGCAGTTGATGGACTTAACGTTTAAAAAAAAGAGTTTTATTCAGTTGTCATCTGTGTCACATTGTGCCATTTTATTTCTTTTTGTTTCCTCCTCCGTTGATTCTTGTTAATGATGAGAATCTTAGCTTTTTTTGTCAGATTTCTAGTTGTTGCTTTCACACAAGATCGTGAAAATGGCGACCGTGTTTTCCTTTCGTCTCATTTTGTGAGTGGCAAATTTTTTTTCCTGCATTTCGAAAGAAAAACTGTAGACTGAATAAATATATTAAAAAAATGGAAATGTGGACTCTTTTTAATAGCCTGATCCAGTCAGCTGAATAGGTTAAATAAAAGCGGAATGTGGACATTTTGATAACTTATTTCTAGAACAGCGTTTCTCAACCACTGTGCCACGAGATTCATGAAATGTGCCGCCACTGCGAATACCCATACATAAGTGACGTTAGACAAGTAGTTCAATCGATTCTGCCTTCCTAGGAGGGACTGGCCAAACCAATAGGCATGAATGTAACAGTTCTCACTATTGGCTAACAAAGCTATATACTAATCACCCGCTTGATGTGTGCATAGGGCTAGGTTACAAGTAACTTCTAACCCTCTTCCCGCCTATGGCTAGGTGGAGTACCCATCTTGTCCCTCTCAGTGGACACATGAGCACAGTGTTTTCCAACAGTTGCCGACCAAAGCTGTATCTTCTTTCTACAGTTCGTTGGGTCATTCCACCGAAGCCAGGGGTCGAGCTCCTACACCTGGAAATTTTGCTTCCTCTACCCGTTTCATAATAGAGAGGGTTCTTTCACGTGCAGATGCCATCGCATATCACACGGGATCTCGGTTTTACTTCTCATCCAAAAGAAAGCGCACTCGGGACTTCTCTCTCGCCCGAAAAAAGCCAACTCACGTTTTGCATAGGGTTCCCTAGGTTATAACTTATATATTTTCTTTGGTTTTTGTGTGCCCCGAAATGTGTATTTGTTAGTGTGCCGCCAGATTCTTAAATTATTAAAAGTGTGCCGGGACGAAAAAAAGGTTGAGAATCGCTGTTCTATAATATAATTGCTACAGGACTGTAGAGTCAACAAAAGGGCCGAAAAAGGGTGGAGAAAAATGTACTAAAGTGATGTTGGTATGTCCTGCATGTTCTCCTAATGTTGGTGAGAGGCTTGTGGTGTTCGTTCCATCTGTGATACTGTTTTTTAAATTTTGTCATCATGTGCAGTTTTCTTGTGCATGCCTTAGTTATAGCAACCTTCACTGGTACGCTTAAAAACCAAGTAAGTTAGTTGATTATAGTAATATATTGTTGAATTACAGGCCAAAAAAGTGACGTAACATCGGCAAGAGAATGTCTTTGGCCATTTCTCTTTCGTATTTTATTATCCATTGTCATTGTGTTTGTCAGTTGGTTGGTGCTTTTGCAGTAACTTGTCGGCGTGTAGAGCATATATTAAAAGTATGATTTTAGGTATTAGATGCGTAATATTTATGGTTTAAGTGTGGTTTTAATTTATATTTGGTAATAATTCATCCAAAAAAACGTGAGATGAATCGTTCCTTTAAGTTGTCACCCTGGCTTGCCGTCAGGTTCCATGCTGCTGCTTGAAGAGCCTCAAGTATGCATTTCATTGATGGCTGTTTGTTTGTTGGTGTTTTAGGGCCCTTCAACTACAAGGTCATTAGCGCCCCGTCCACAGCATAGTTCTTATGCAGAGACTGCACAGACACTACACTAATGCGACGATTTTTCTGTATTAGCAGTACCCAGTTTTCCCAAGCAGCCACCCATGTCAGTACTAGCTGGGGTTGCGCTGCTTAACTTCAGTGATCGGACGAGAACTGGTGTGTCCAACGCAATTCGCCGCTCCCTTCATTGATGGCGCCCTGACTGGGCATCTCGCAGCAGGAGGACCATTCTCTCGGTCTGGGCTATATTTCGTTCAACCTCCAATATTTGCATGTATTGTCGTGAGGCACAGTGCTTTGCAGTGCCTCAAGGAGTGGTGTACTCGAAAAATACGTTGATCAACATCGAACGAGAGTTATGTCGACTGTTAGGTAAACAGCTACTCCAAATTTTTAATGAGTGTTGACAGGTAGTTCTGTCAACCTACTGATCATCATCATATCCTTATCTCGCCTATGGCAAGGTTGGGTCTGTGGGCTCTAGTCCTACACTCCCACCAGGTCCCTGTCTACCCCACACACTACCATACCCACGTCTACTTCAGCCCCCCCCCCTGCCTCGAGGGCTTACAATCACTTGCATTCCTGTAATGGACCTAACGAGCTCCTCCCCTCTTCGAATTACGTGGCCATACCACCTAAACCTACTCTCCCTTATTTTTTCCGCGATGTCCACCACCCTCAGGCTACCTCTAATGTACTCATCCCTTAATCTATCAGGTCTCGACACGCCACTCATGTACGGATCATGTTCGCATCTCGGATACTTGCATTCTATTTACGTTGCTCTTCGTCAGTGTCCAACACTCTGATCCATATAGCATAGCTGGCCTAACCACTGCCCTGTAAAACTTACCTTTCAATTTGATTGGGATCTTCCTATCACACAGGACCCTTCTATCAGCCTACTGTGCAATTACGTGAAATGTTTAGAATATGTTAAGAGTGCCCTCCACATTTGCAAACTTGGTACAAGATCTGGTGGCAGAGGTACAAGAGGTAAAGAGTTTAGGATCAGTGCTCCAGAGCAATGGGGAGACTCGGATGTGACCCATAGAATGAATGGAGGATGGTTGAAGGAGACAGGTAAGTGGAGTCCTATGTGATAGGAGGACTTCAAATTATAGTTTAATTCATTTCTGTTGGTTGTGTGTACTTTATTCGTTTTTTATCCCACCATTTATCATAAAGGGATATTAAAAAAAAATCAGGCATCAGCTGGGATTTGATCCCACAGTACATTATGTAACAAATTTGTAGTCAAGGGCTTTATCGACTGCACCATTTCGCCACATGCAATTTTTGCGAAAAAATTAGAGGTTTTAACCACAATGATGTGTTTAGTTTCAATTCTTGACTGTGGCGGCGCTCATTTTAGGTGGAATTTCTCAGCGTCGCTTCTTTTTCTTTTTTCTGTGGGCGCCATTTAGTAATCTGATCATTCCAAATAATACAATGACTTTTTGTTTTGCATTATACTTGCCCATAGGTCGTATTTGCTTACTAAAGCATGTTCTGAAATATGCACGTATGAAAATCTTTAAAGTTACATGTCTGGTTACATGCTGTAAGTTACTAGAAAACGAAAAACACTATGTGATATCAGCTCAACTATTATTTAGGATCTTGTTTACCATATTAGTGCATGATTGAAATTCATGATAAACACAAGGCAAAAATTGACCTATATAACGTCATCATATGACTCAACGGTAAAAATGTCTTTATAAATCCAAGAAGGGTGATTGATTATCGCTGTCATAATACACTTCATACGTAGTAATGCTGTAATGGAAAGAAAAATGGCGCTGTCGAACGTGCCTTCTTATTCACACTTTCAAAGAATCATACAATAAACTATTAACCCTTCAATCGGCTACCTCAATTCAAGAAAAGAAAATATATGGGGTATCTAACATCAAATATAGAGTAGGTAACAAAACAACATAGTGCATAGCATCACGTAAAGTATGCGCGGCCGAGTAGTAACGCAAATTTATCAACTTTTTCAGGACCGGTACAATGTGAGTAAAAAGTGTGCAGTTGTTATGTGCACTGTTATGTGCCAAACTAAGCATCGGGGGTGGACAGCTGAACCGAGAAAACGACCCTAGGACGACAACAGTCCACCAGGGAAGTGAGGGAACGCCCGGTAAGCGAGTCCAACCCTTAACAAGGTGTGTACAATACTTTCAATTTGCACATGACCCCAATATTGAGATGGTCCCCAACCCTTGAGCAGTACGTTCATTTAGTACTTTTAGTTGAAGAGTTGTTCTAGGTAGCGTCGAGCAGGGGCGGATCCTCATTGAGGCGCAACTGATGAGGCATTTTTGCATTGCAATCCCCATTTCTATATTTCCAGTCCTACAGTTGCAATCCAATCTGTAGTTGACTAAACCACTGAAGATAGGACATTGTCTAAGGGGCAGGATTTGGTTTGTTCGTGTTTTGGGGCCCTTCAACTACAAGGTCATTAGAGCCCCGTCCACAGCATAGTTCTTATGCAGAAACTGCACAGACACTACACTAATGCGACGATTTTTGGGTATTAGCAGTACTCAGCTTTCCCAAGCGGCCACCCATGTCAGTACTAGCTGGGGTTGCGTTGCTCAACTTCAGTGATTGGACGAGAACTGGTGTGTCCAACGAAATTCACCGCTCCCAAGGGGCAGGAGAGGACCTATTTTAATTGCCAGCTAGATTTATACTAAAGAATTCTGAATATTTAAAAATATTTGGGGCGCACTTTTTTGAAGTCCTCACCCCTCCCTGATCCGCCACTGGTGTCGGGTCGCGAGACAGTTGTGTCCCACCTGAGACATCATCGCCTTAATCTGTGGGGAACACCTAAGGTAGATCTAGTTGTAAAAATATTTTAAATAGATATATAAGAAAGATTGCATATAGAGAAAAAATGGGATATAACTAAATTAATAAACTTTTTTCATGTTTACGACCAGAAACAGGCCTTGGCCAGAGAGCAGCTTCATTTTGGTCAATGCCATTCAATATTTTTTATTTCTAACACATTTAGTTCAATGCTTCAACTACGATATGCAAATTAGATTCTTTCAAATAATAATTAGGACACACACTTCTTGCAAGTGAGATTACTAATAACAGGTAGTTGGTTGCGTTTTAGGTTCCCAAAAATGTGAAAAACTTCAATTCATTACTTCTTTCCTTGTGGTTTATAGAGTAATCTGCCACCGAGGATAAAAATCTGCATGCCGGATTTGCAAATAGGCCAAGTAGACCCAGCTTTAGGGCTTCGAAGGGAGAGGGACCTGGTTTTATTTAAATTTAAGCATTATTTTTATCTTATCATTTTAAGGATCCTCTGCTTTAAATTTCTACTGCCACCAACGATTTCGTTGTTTGGTGCCCTATCTTTAAAGACCCATAGAATCCTTTCAGCATACAGCTCGTAAAACCTTGATCCGACACTGCACTAAACAGTTACCAGACGAGTTCTGAGAGACGCCGGGAGCGGCGAATTGCGTTGGACGCACCAGTTCTCGACTGATCACTGAAGTTAAGCAGCGCAAACCCAGCTAGTACTGACATGGGTGTCCACTTGGGAAAACTGGGTACTGCTAATACCCAAAAATCGTCGCATTAGTGTAGTGTCTGTGCAGTCTCTGCATAAGAACTATGCTGTGGACTGGGCTGTAATGACCTTTGTAGTTGAAGGGCCCTAAAACACCAACAAACAACAATCTGAGAGACGCCGTTGTGGTCTTAACACAGCCTGCAACTATTTACTGTATTAGGCAGTATCAGAATCATGAAGGCCGTATGTGTACCGTGACATTCAACAGCTCTTATAAGAAAATATATATTTCTTGTATCTTTATCTTAGAAATTGGTATATAAAGAGCACATTGTTTCGCATCCCTCCTTTAATTGATGCAACTTCTCCCAGGGTTTCTCATTCATATTGCGGTGCGAGTGAGGATCTGAAGATTTAATCAAAGTTAAATCGTCTTTTTCAGTTCCTGTCTACAGTATTCTTTGGACCTCCAGGTACAATAATACTATTCAGCCCTAGCCAAAGAATTGAAGATTATCGTCTATCTTCTTAAGATTCATTACACCACCAACAACACTTTACTCACTGCTATGAATAATCCTCAAGGTGTGCAGAAACTATTACCACTTTGTGTTTTCAAAGTGCCACTAACTTTCTCTTCTTGATTCCTTGATGGAACATCTCCATTGAATTTTCTTGTACTTCAGAGGTCCCCAACCTTTGAACAATAAGAATATATTGTTCAAATAACTTGATTTCCATCTTTAAAATCATATGAGGTTCACTGTGAATATGCAATTTGAACACAGGATGTCAGAAACGATGCAGGACAACAATGTCCTCATAAGCAGCGCATTCCCGCGCATCATTAAGCAGCGCAAGCCCACGTCAATACCAACATGGGTGGTTGGTAAAGAACGTTGGGTGTTGCAAATGCAAATAAACCCTCTTCTTCATCCTTTCACCTATCTCATCACCCGCGGGCAGCCTCCTAAGGGTTCATCCCGTTATGGCTGCCTGGCTTACTCCCCAACCCATTCAACTAATCCAATAAATAAGCCCTGCTTCATATGGGTGTTTGAGGAGCACTGTATGCTCACGAGCAACGGCTTGCAGACCTCTGTTGCAGGGGCGGGTCCAGAGAGGGGGCCCATCTGGATTTTTGGATTGTTATCCCCATTTCTATACTGCCAGTCCAACAGTTGCAATGTCCCACTGAAGATGGGAGTAGAGGAGGGGGCAGTAGAGGACGTATTGTAATTGCTAGTTAGAATTATACTAAGGCATTTTGAATATTTAAAAATATTTGGGGCGAACTTTTTTGAAGTGCTCCCCCTTGATCCGCCCCTGCTCTGTTGACTTTTTATCTTGATACAGGAATAATTGACCCCAGCTCTAGATTACTCTTTCGAGCATGGATCCATTTGCTAAATATCCTTATCAATAGGTCTTATGTGCACCCCATTTAGGAGCAATACACGAGTCCTCCCAGCGAACCTGGGCTTAGCCACCCTACTATAAACTTATCAAATCCTCATTATACTCAAGTCGAATATTCAGAAGGGAAACAAACCTGCTCACTGAATTACGACTTCCTATTTGACAGATGACGCATTATAACTGTCCTCACTTGTCATAGAGTTGAGGGGTTGATGGTATCCTTATGGGCGGATAGGCGGGAGTGGAGGGCCAGAACGCGGCGGGATAGGGAACGACTTATTGCGTAGGACACACCAGTTCTCGTCTGATTACTGAAGTTAAGCAACGCAACCCCAGCTAGTACTAACATGAGTGGCCGCTTGGGAACACTGGGTACTGCTAATACCCAATAATCGTCGCATTAGTGCTGTGTTTGTGCACTCTCTGCACTAGAACCAAGCAGTGGACGGGCCAGACCCGGCTCGTGAGTTTCAGGCGCCCTAGGCAAGTGGGTCAATCGCCGCCCCATTACATTTAATGCAGTTCTAAATTGTCCAAGCGTCCTTCACGCCCTTGGTATTTGTCCCTTTGCCAATGCATTGCGATGACTCTGCAACGGGGCGGGGCGCCTCGAGAAAGCCAACATTTAGAAAAGGCTCCATCAATCAATCAAAGAAGTTTGGGAACCCCAGGACTATGAACATTTTAAATGACCGATAGACTGCATGGCAAGGAAGTATCTCTGAAATTGGCCGCCCCTTCGAAATTTTCCGCCCTAGGCAGCCGCCTAGGTTTTCCTGCCCCACGAGCCGCCTATGGGACGGGCCTTGTAGTTGAAGGGCCCTAAAACACCAACGAAACAAAAACAAAAAAAAGTGGCGGGATAAGGATATGGTGATGTGTGAGAAAAACCATCAACTTCATTGGTACCGTGCTTGTGTGCTGACGGCAGGTTCAATCCTGACCGAGGCAGATGGTTTCTTTCGGATGCGAAACAGCCTTCCATCCAAGGTGGTAGGTGAAGTTGTAATCCCTGCACATGAAGGAATTGTTTGACATGAAACTACTGGAGCTCTCGACACCTGACTAAACTGACCTCTGCCAGACACTAACCAGCATATCTTGAGCTCTACAAGTGACGTCACCCTATTGAAAAATATCTTCAGAGTTGGTTGTTCATGAATTAGGGAATAGTTCCTACAGTTCTGGGACGGAAGGGTCAATAATCATGGTTAGGTACTTGAATTCTTCGCTAGATGACTCTTGTAGTTGGCTCATGGCGTGCTGCGCTTTAATCAGTAGGAGATGGTCGGTCGGAGAGTAATGAATATTGTGCACGATTGTTCACAGTTATTTCATTCGTTGGTTGGAGGGCGCGCGAGCAGGCACACTGGTGTTGCCAAAACAAGACGGTGACCTTAAAATACAGAACACCCCCTTTTTATGTGAAATTTTGGACTCTTTTTGATAGAAGCGTACACAGAAACGAAACGTTGTTTTACAGGAGAGTTTTGACTGCTGCGCTTGAAAGGTGACGGCGACAGCAACTAAATATAAGGAGTTTGAACGGTTGAGACGTCAGTGTCGAAGTTGGATGGTAGAAGTTGACTTTGGAGAGAGGTTTGTCATTCCTCGTGTGATATTTTAAGGATTCGGATTTCTTCGGAGAAACTTCGGAGAATTCGGAGCTGTTCCACAGGTCTGGCGACGTTATTCATACAAGGCAATATATTGCATGATATTTCGTGGAATGTATTAGACGAATTGATCTCTCATTTAATATATTAGAAATTTTGTCAAATACTATATACCATAGTCAATTTAGTTTAGTAACAATTCAATTGACAAATGTTATATATCGGGCCATTGTCATCCTCATCATCGTTATCACCATCTTCTTAATCAATTACTTTCATCCTTCAGGAACCGAGAGAGAGAGAGAGATAATTACGCCGACGAAGAGTGTTCATTGTTTCTTTTAAGGTGCAGCATTGTTCGGTAAGTTCAACGATTTTTCAACTCTTTTTTTATATCTTTAAATTTCTCTTTCCTTTCTCAAGAATGTAAATTATGAATTTCTTAACCACTTCGTAGCAAAGATGTCGTGTAGATACTGTAGAACACGCGGAAATTTTCGTTCGAAATGTTTCAATGGCCAAATATAAGATTGTCGCTAAGGAAAAATGTCTTTAAAAAAAAGGTAGTTTTTAAAGGTGATGATTTCCTTGGCATAGTTGTGATAGGTGTATACTGGTAAAACCTTTCTCTCTCTCTCTCCTTTTACATAATTTTGTTAATGATGAATGAAATTGAAAAAGAGTACAGAATCGAACATACCGTAGAAAGGCGGGAATAGTTTATCAAAGTTTGTTCTATAATATGACTTTCTTGTATGACTCAAAAAAGAAAAGTAAGAACTTTCTTCAGGATGAATCTCAAGCTTGATATCCAAATGACCTAAAACCTGTCTTGCCCAGTCACGTAAGCAGTTGGGGGTGCTTCGTCCAAATGAAAAGCTTACATCGTTTTTCTTTAAATTCTAATTCCATCGCCATTTTTGGAATGCGCCAAATGGAAAAAGAATGTTCAACAGATTCTAAAACCAAACGTCATGGCCGTTAGTATTAAGTAGTTTGTTTCCCAATCATAATAACATCCAGTATATAATTGACGAATTAATACAAGTCTGAAATTGAGTTGAATGATGTGTGACAGACAGCTCTTTAATAGATACATAATTTTTGGTATGTATACTGTATATTTGGCAGTGTTGTTTGTATTGTTGGTTAGTCGTTAAGGATGTGTCTTATTCCTTGGGCTTCCAATTGATGTTTTTCTTCTCGATGACGATATCCGAAGAAGAAGGAGGAGGCGAAGAAAAAACTGTTTATGCTTTCAAACTAAATATAGAATATTACATACTTGCTGTTGGAGATGCTCTTTCTCCATCTGAAATATTGACAAAAATGTTTCAAAGTACTGTACTATACACACGTAAGTCTTCATTATTAAGCTTGGCTGGGGTGCCCCCAGTCAGAGCATGTTCAGTGGACCCACAGACCCGACCCTGCCACAGGCGGGATAAGGGTACGATGATGAGTTAGTAGTAGAATATGTTATAGATAATATTTATAACGATTAAAGAAGGTGAAAAGAATTGAAAATGTATGGTTGTGAATTAGAATCGTCACGCTTCAGAATTTGTATACATACAAAGTTGGCAAACGTACTCATTAAGTAATGTTAATTTTATGTTGTCATAGTTAATGATCATTGCGAAATTTGCTAATAGAAAGGAAGGGGAAACAATTCTCGTTTGAAAGAAATGATTATGATATGTGTTCTTATGACTTTTAACACTCTTTTATCGTAAAAAAAATAGCGAAATTTGGCATACACTACATTTGAAATGCCGAAAAGGAGTCTACTCATTTTTTCTGCCTCCCTCCCTTACTTAGATTTTGTTATCTGGTTGCTCTAAAGCATAGTTATATCTTTTGTATTCTCCTAATTTTTCTCTTGTTTTCTGTCTTAGTAGAGAGAGACCCATTTACGAAACTGTAATAACCTATTTTCTTCACTGCTTTCGTATATGTATATTTTTAGCTAGACAGAATGAAGACGTGTTGACATGAGTTTCAAAAAGGTTTTAGGAGAAACTTGAAAATTGGAATAGCACGCAAGCACCATCCTTTAATCTTGTCATCAAGAGATCCAGAATCGTAAGCAAACTTCAGAGCATTCAATTAAAATTTTCGGCCAACGTTTCTTTCTGTGGAGGAAGAGGGGGTGATAGCAGCCTTGGGTTCAGAAATAAGAGTTAGAGGACTAAAGTAATGCAAAATAGAGGTTCTTCATAATAGCAGTGGTGTAGTTTATTGGTTAATGGCAAGAGAACATTTGCAAAACAAGATTTGATAGCATCCCGGTGTAATACTCATTTATATCTAGGAGAAATTTCCGGTGGCACACCTTAGGTAGTATAGACGCATCCAGTTCATGGAGATAGCAGTTGTCAAGAACCGTGTATTGTTAACTAACATGGTTACTTGCCCAAGGGCGTCCTGAAGTGAGATGGTTGAACTGTCGCTGAGGGGGGAAATAGTGGTAGTTTATTGGGGTGAAACGATATAGCCAGTGTCCCCTCTCGAAGATACTCGTATTTCTAAGACGCCAATTTCTAGCAGATTTCGATAATAAAATAAACCCTAACCGTTGGACGTCAGCCTCCAAATGTCGCCGCCAATCTGATCTAAATGGCACATTGTATTATCAGACTTGTCTTTAAGACTGAAGTTGCTAGGTTTCTTTAATGAAAACTGAATGAAATTTAGTTGGAAATCCTATAATGTTCATATCGATTAGAGATGAATCATCGATTCATAATCAGTGAACAAAGTAGCCACTTAGTAAGGCTTATGGATTCGGCAGGACGATTCAGTCAACTTTAGGGTTCTCCAGGATTCGTTAGTGATTGGGGTTGGAGATATCCTACTATTATTGTTGATCCTGTGTGGGAGTGAATAACAACTTGACTGCTCATTGTTCCAGACTGAATTAAATAATTGCTCTAAAAATGGGTAATGATGAAATAAGGTCAAGTTAAGAGGCTAGACGACATTCGAATCGACAGAAATTGTTATAGAATACTCCATGAAGCGGGTTTCGCTATGAAAAAGTTGACTTATTTTGTTAAAAAAAATTGGTGCAGATGAGAAATTCTTTATCGGCAGGCTGCATCTTTATAATTACAAACGTCAATTCCGAGCTTTTTCTCAGTCATACACGCCCATTTTGTATACACCCCAATTTCCGTGTCACTTTATATGCACAGTATATATACCTGTTGTTGGGCCATTCATTTCAGTTCAATGAACACTTGAATATAGACTAATCATAGATGTGAATGTGAAATTTGGGCGAGAATATTTAGTTCTTCACCCCATTTATTTAAGTACAAGTCGATATTGATGAGTTTTTTCCTTTGTTAATCTTGTTGGTGATATGCGGGATAAAAAATATTCAGTACCATATTAACCTCAACTAACAGAAATAGATTTGGCCACCCCTTATCCAGTTTTTTTTTCCATCAAATTCTCAAACGATATTGCGACACACACACACACACACACACAGTCCACACTTTTAGGTCATCTTTTGAGTTCCTCTAGCCTTTCACATGTAGATCGATGTCCTAATTGTAGATCTTGTGTTTCACATCGGACGGAGAAAGTGTAGAGGTGAAATCAAGAGACCATTTCATTACCTGTCTTCTCTCCCTCCTACCACAAAAGTAACCAGCTAATTAATTTACTCTTTTATAAAAGTAGGAAAAGCGGTCAACAGTTAACTTTCCAGTCCAGTTATAGAAGAACGTGTTAAGATTCAGCAAGGTGCCGGTCATTGGAACCCACTTAGTGGTGAAATGGTCACATTTAAATTAAAAAACAATTTTTTGTTTCAGTTTACTGTCATCAAAGTATTAGCTAAGCTGTACTTAGACCTGCATTAGTGTGGAAGTTCCACTCTTGAAAGGTTGGACAAATAACCGATGCCATTGTTTCTGACTGACAGTGTGATGGTCACGTGTTCTAAGCAAATTGGACAAAGGGTATTCAGTTAGGAAATTTTTTTGGGCCTGTATGGTGAATTGAGAGTTAATAGTGGTCAAGAAATGCGTAATGTGCATTTTATGGAAAATTTAAGAGTATAGGTTCCTCTTGGTCTTTTGGCTTATTCGCAACTATGGTCCCTCAACCATGAGTTAGTTCTGTATATCCATATGGGGTATAAGTAGAGGATGGAGTGAAGAAGGAAGCGGGATGTCCAGAGCTGATAACGTTGCAGTTCGTTTTTTAATCTCCTCTAATGAACATTCAGGTTTGTTGGTGTTTTAGGGCCCGTCAACTACAAGGTCATTAGAGCCCCGTCCACTGCTTAGTTTTAATGCAGAGACTGCACAGACACTACACTAATGCGACGATTTTTTGGTATTAGCGGTACCCAGTTTTCTCAAAGCGGCCACCCATGTCAGTACTAACTGGAGTTGTGTTGCTTAACTTCAGTGATCCGACGAGAACTGGTGTGCCCAACGCAATTTGCCGCTCTGAACATTCAGGACTACAGTAGTAGTAGACCCGGTCTTCACTTGATTATCATGTACAGTTTAGTAAAATGTAATTGAAATGTCAATTTCTGGTTGCCTGGAATTTGCCTTTGAATTTTTTTTTTACCATAAGGTAGGGCGAGGGAGTTGAAGCAGTGAGTCATGACGCGATGAGCATATTTGTGATCTTGTAGTGATGTAGTCAGGAAATCATTCACTGGTGACTGCTGCATTTGTTGTGTAGGAGACGCATATTTGGAGGTCGAGGTGTACAATAATTGATTTGTTCGACATGTCAGTTTCCTTCCCTCTCTGTTCCCTACCTGCACCACCCTCTCTCTTTCTTCAACGAATCAGAAGTGACCACATGATATTTTTTTTCATTTGGACTGTGTTATAGGAATACACATTAATCGTGGGAGTTGAAAACGAAATGTAATACATACGTCGTTTTGTTGATGGGGTTTGCGTGCAGGAATGTTTTTCACACGGTTCTGCTGCATTGATTTTATTAAACTAGGTGAGATCTTATTAACACCGTCCACGTCTTTTCCTTGTCTTGAAATGTTATTTGGTAGAAAAGGAAATGTGAAGGAAGTTTTGGCCCGTCTTAATTACCGTCCTCATCATCATCTTCTCACTTTCTATATTTCGTTTAGTCAACTTCGCAATGGATGATGAAGTTGATGTGTCGTAGAAGAGGGACGAGGGTAGGAATGGTAATTTGTGGGTCAAACTTGATGCAAGTTAGCCGATGGTAACAATGTTAGATACAATGTCGCTATGCCGGACCAACGCGATGAATTTTATATTTCTGTTTTTGTAGATCCGTAGTTGGGTTATCGTTCATCATCTCCCTTTAAGGCACTCTGCAGTAAAAAAAAATGTACGATTTCGGCGTTTGGGGCCAATTCTGTAGGCACCCATTCTATCTTTTCTACTTAGGGACCAATAGAAACCTTAATCCGGTACTGGTTATATATACAATAGGTGTATGAAGGCCTTAAAGTAAATTTGGGTGAAAGCTGAAGTATTTGTGGTAAATGACGCGTGATGTGATCATCGTGGATGTTTGAGCTGTTTTCTGCGGGGCGGGCCTTTCGCTCTCTCTTTTTCTCAAGGTAGTCAGTAGTCTGTTCGTTTATCTAATTAGTAATTTACTTAGGACACCGCAGACATCAGTTATTCGCGGAGCTAATGAGTTGAGCCATGGAATTGAGGTTGTGCATGTCAAGCATGAACCCAGTTCATCATCGTACTAGCCAGTGAGGAATAGGAATGATTCCTGTTGGCCTGTCCTCAGTGCCGGATTTAGATATTGTGAGACCCAGTGGCGTCACTAGAGGGGTGCGGGCCGCACCCGGGTGACACCACTCGGGCCATGAGAAATGGGGTGACACCAAAGCAGAAGAAGCAGCTTTTTCCGGGAGAGGGGGTGACACCATGGTGTCACTGCACCGGGTGACGCCACTGGTGAGACCCTAGGCTATTTCAATTTTGAGGCCCTTTTCAAGCCCTTTGGAGACCCTTTTCTTAAGTTTTCAAGCCCGCTAAATGTTGAGGCCTTAGGCTTCAGCCTAATTAGCCTATTGGTAAATCCGGCACTGGTTGTCCTGTACGTCTTCGTTGCTTTTGTGGTCTTTCCTCAACTGTCCACTTTATCGAAATAACATGGGAGTTAGTTTTTAGAACTTGGCTCTTGTTCATATGAGTGAATCTCACTTGGCAACACACAGGTGCCAAATTACCCGTCCGTTGGGGGCATGGCAGCCAGCAATAGTTTGTACGACTTTTTAGTTTGTTGCCTTGTTCTAGATTTTGTGAAATGAGTACGTTAAAGCAATATAAATAGATGTTGTTGTTTTGTGTGCCGGTGAAATGAACCACATGTGGCGCTAGTGGATACAATATCTGGCATGACAGAGGGTACATAACTCTAATAAAATTGTATTTTTTTCTCAATGCAAACAGCTTTTTTTTGATAGTCTTGCGCAATTGCTAGAACTGGTGGCGTTTTTAGGAGTGTGTCATCAATTGAATAGGGATTGTTCCTATCATGAGAAGTTCAAATATGGTGTGAATAGAGGAGTATATGAGAGAGAGAGAATGATGTCATCCTGATGTTGATTTGGTTGTTCTAGGTAAAGCCTGCATCATGACGAGATCCATACATAGGGCTGTGTATACAAGCCTACGTCTTCCGCTTTTGATAAAGTGATTGGTGCAACGCTGTTGAGAATGAAATTAAATTGGCGGCGGCGCGGCACGTGTGTCGTTAGCGAGTGATGAACCTGTTTGTGAAATTGTGTTTGGGGTTGTCGTCATTTCCCCGATCGAATTGGGAGAGAATTCAGTTTTGAAGGTATGACGATAGGGCGTAAATGTTGTAACTCTTGAGCCAGTCGATAAGGAAAGGGGGACCATGAAGTCGTCGTCCATTCTAGTTGGTAGACGTGTAAGGTTTGCCGTTTTTCCTCTACGAGTTGAATTGTGGGATCAGCTTTTGGTCCCTTCCAGGAGGCGGAGGAGGTCCTGGGACGCGGGCGATCGATTAAAGTTGTCCATAATGTAATATTGATTATATCTCTAGTGTCTAATAAAATGGCTCTCTGTTGGCTCTATGGAGTAAGAGCAGTTCTAGTTTTTTTTTTCAGGACAAGGTAGACTTAAGATATACTTAAATAGGCGTCACCTCCATTTTTTGATAAGCAAATAGGACTTCTTGAGTGAATTACCTAGCTGTACTTGAGGTAAAATTCTTGGTATCTTTTAGGGCAGTCTTTATTTTTTTTGGATGAGTTTTTAAGGAGGTAGAGAGACTTACGCTGGCATAGCGGAGCCCTGAGTTGCCGAACAGTCTCACTCATTGTCTCTCAAAAATCTTGGTCCCGCTTCAAGAATATATTAAGGTGTATGTTAGTTTTTCCTTGTCTGTTGTTTTTCAAGGACATTGACTGCTATCCCCGGGATTTGACTCTCGGCGTTCACGACTATACTGTAGGTTGTTAAACTGTGTGTGTTGTTACATTAGAAGTTGGTATATGACGTCTCCACGGTGTAAAAAGTATGGAAGCTATACACTGTTGGTAGTGCTACTAATTATGAGAAGTATTGGGAGTCTCAAAAGAGGGCAATTTATGAACTATGAGGTACTGGTTGTTGCCATTTCAGTGGTGCAGAGATAGCGTGCTCGATTACTGCGTCAGTAGTTCCAGGTTCGATATCTGATCGAGGTGGTTTCGCTTCTTTTGGGCTAGAAAAAGAGGGAGAACGGGACCTCCAGTACGTTTTCCGTCGGATAGGGGTAGGAGGTATAGTAGTGGTCCTATGTGGTGTGTACAATGTTATCACTTCACGGAAAGGAACCCTTTTTTTTAGGTGCAATGAGTAGTTTGGTGCAATTTCCAGGAGTACGAGCTCGCTCCTTGGCGTCGGTGGAGGAAAAGTGCCCCAATAGAAAACAGAAATAGGCCGACGCGACGATAAATAAGCATAGGAGCTGCAGAATTAGGTAGGTTACGTAAAAAAATCGTTCCACAGCCCGCCCATGTGTCCTAGTGGGACAAAAATGGGTACGGGTGGTGGTAGTAGTAGAGAATGACTTTGGATTCTTCCTGTGGTTAAATTAAGATCTCTTCCCAAATAACCCTCGCAGCCTCCTATTGTGTACAACAACTAAAAAGCAATTCCTAATTCTTTTCCCGCCTATGGGGGGGGGGGGGGGGTCGGGTATCCACTTTGTCCTTCTGAATGGGCATCTGAGTGGTCATCATATTGGACTGTATTTTTCCTCAGCCGGCTGCCGACCAAAGCTGCCACCTCTATGTTTTTTTATCGTCGGTCTGTTATTTGTTGGGAAACTCCACCCGATGCTAAGGGGAGCGGTGAATTGCGTTGGACACACCAGTTCTCGTCTGATCACTGAAGTTAAGCAGCGCAACCCCAGCTAGTACTGACATGGGTGGCCGCTTGGAAAAACTGGGTACTGCTAATACCCAAAAATCGTCGAATTAGTGTAGTGTCTTTGCAGTCTCTGCATAAGAACTATGTTGTGGACGGGGCTCTAATGACCTTTGTTGTTGAAGGGTCCTAAAACAACAACTGTCCACCGATGCTCCTACACCTGGAATGTTGCTTTATTTGCCCGTTGCATAGTAGAGAGGGGTTCCGACCCTGCCATAGGCAGGAAAGCGGTTAGGAATGATGAGATGATGATAATGCAGAATGTTAAATGTTTTTCCTCGTAGTTGTGCATCATCCATCGTAAGTTTTCCCAGCCTGTGTCTGTAGCGTGCTTGGCTGGTGAGCTCGTGGTCACAATAATTGGTCAGTGCCTTCTTCCGGGTGAGAGAGGAGTCCATCGTTTGATGTCTTCACTTGCGCGTACAAGATACATTTCTATGCGGAGGATATGCGGATTGGCAAAAATTCCAACTGGTAGGTGCTGGCCTCCTAGCGTCGGTGAATTACCTCCAGAAGTTGATAGGCCGGTGTTAAATAACCAAATAAACTAAACCAAACAAGTTTTGTTACCCTCTAGAGGTGAGAGGGCGAAGTTAAGTAATCTAAGAAATCAACTAGTACCCTTGACGAGGGTACAGTATACTTCACCCCTATCTTCCCTCCTTCTAATTTCCCAGCCTCTAGTACTTTGAAATTTAGCTGACATAGTGACTTGCATAAGAGTGTCAAAATAGTACTCGTGTCATTCGTCGACAACCGTACTCTTGCAATATAAAGTTGTTGAATTGTAAGAGTAATGATTCTCAGGCGGCTAGGAATTGTCCTGGAATTGGTAGGACGGTTGGGTGTTCTTTACTAATTCCTGCTAAGTCAGTTGGCATCGATCTGGAAAGTTTTCTTTCGCACACTGAAATTGCACTGGTTGTTGATAGGTTGGTTATTGAATCTGATACATACCGTAGATTGGGGGACCAGTTTAGATGACCTCCCCCCATAAGTTGTATTACTTTAAGACAGTGAAGAAAACCCCCTTGTCTCTCACCCCTTCCCCCACCCCCTCTTCCGTGGGTTATACGGTGAAATGCTGTTGTTTCCAGACATATAGTTAGCACTTAATGAGGTTTAAAATCCTTGACCCCTTGATTATCGTGATTATAGATAGGCTCATATTTATAGATAAAGGATCTTGGATTGGAGGAGGCGCTTATACACTTGATTCCAAGCCTGGTTATCATCGTTTGACGAACTGTTAAAATCGTGTGAAATAGTTTTGTGAATCAATTCTCGGGTTCAAAGGTTTAAGAAGGGAGTGACGTTGACAGGCGTTGTCTGTGGAAATTGCAAATGTAGGTTTAAGAATACAATGTTAATTTATTTGCTGAAGGAACAAGTGACTGAAGTATGTGATGATCAGTTACACATCCGGTGAAGAAATACACTCGGTTTTCTCGGTTCTCTTAGCACCCCACTTCATTACAGTTGATACGCTCCCTGGTGTCCTTCTTCTGTAGTCTCATCATCATTATGCCCCCTTATCCCGCCTTTGTCAGGGTCGGGTCTGCGGCTGTATTGCTTTGGACACACCAGTTCTCGTCTGATCACTGAAGTTAAGCAAGTTGTTGTTTGTTTGTTGGTGTTTAAGGTCCCGTCAACTACAAGGTCATTAGAGACCCGTCCACTGCGTAGTTCTAATGCATATGCTGCACAGACATTACACCAGTGCGACGATTATTGGGTATTAGCAGTGAAGTTAAGCAACGCACTCCCAGCTAGTACTAACATGGGTTGCCGCTTGGGAACACTGGGTACTGCTAATACCCCGCAGTTTCTGTGCGGATTCTGCATTAGAACTGTGCAGTGGACGGGGCTGTAATGACCACTGTAGTTGAAGGGCCCTAAAACACAAACAAACAACTGGGTCTCCACTCCTGCCTATTTCCCAGTAGGTCGCCATCCATCCTGCACATTATGATATGGCTTTGTACAACCGGCTCCCAGGGTACTTCCCAATAAACTGTCTCCCTGTGATGGACCTAACCAGCTCCTCCTCCCCTCTTTTTATCACATGACCGTATTACCTTATACTCTCATCTTTTCCGCGATGTTCCCACCCCCAAGCTACTCTTAATATACCCATTCCTAATTCTATCTGTAGTCTGGTGTGGCATTCAAAATTTACGATATTTCTGGCAGGAACAAACCAAATCCTGTCATTGTGCTGTGAGACGACCACAGGCACTTTCTTCGCATATGCCAGGGTTGAGTACTCGTGCGATTTAAATGTCCTGTTGAGATGAGGGAAGAGGAAGGAATTCGTGAGCAAGTTTGTTGGACGGTGGCTCTGCACGGCTGATTGGGACAGTACCACTACTGCCCGTTTAGTCAGTCGCTTCGTTTGAGGCTCAGATATCCAATTAGGAAAATAAGGGCAGAAATTGGAAGAGAGGACAGAAACTAGCTGTGATAAAAAGATGGAGGAAAGGAGAAGGAAGGCAGAGGTCCAGAAAGGTGGAGCAGGATGGCAATTTTGACGTGAATGGCTGCTGAACTGATGTCACAACACTTTACGATCTTCCAAAGATGCAGTAAGCTTGCTATTGAATTGTGGAACTGACCCTGGGACCTTGTGCTATTAATAGGACCAGCTATTCCCGAACGAGATAGATGACCGAATTGCACCTCCTACGTACTCACCGTTAAGGTTTTTTTTTTCCCCTGTCGCAATCTACTTTCACCATCCCGTCCATTTTATTGAATGAACCACTACGACGACGACAGGGATATTAAATGCGTGAATCAATGGGCAAGAAGTTATCGATTGGGAGTCTCGAAGAGTTACTATGGAAACCAGCGTACAGCATCATCGTTTTGTGCATACCGTACACTAGGACGATTTATTCCTCTGAGGTTAGCGGCACACATCTTTTCTTGAAGGTCGTGAGTTCGCGCCTTTTATCGATTGGTTTAGGACCTTTTATGTCGCTCCTTACTAGTCATTTTCGTGTTGCATTCCTCCTCCATTTTCCCCCTTTCAATGCCTTATGAATCAAAATGAATTTTCAAAAATATTTTTGTGGACCTTTGTGCTAAGAGACCTTGAGAAACTTTAGGGTGGAGTTCACATGTGGAAGGAGTCGTGTACGAAATACAGATTACGGGACCACTTTTGTTTACCTGGTAATCTCATAGGTTATATACAGTATATGACATCAAATGCAGGACCGTGTGACCGCACCACCGGCTGCATCTGCCATTTTCCCATGAAGCCAGTCAAGTCTTACTGAACTCAGTGTACACTTCGATATTGCGGAGTTGTTTGAGAACTCTCCCACTTTACCGCTATCTCAGGCACAGGGTAGCAGTGAGACTGAACAGTTAATAAATTGTGTTGACAGCCTGTGTACTCTACTCGTGAACCCATGCTTGCAGGTTTGGCCCTGACCGAGGTGGATGGTTTCTTTTGGGTGAAGGATTGTTGTTGTTTGTTGGTATTTTAGGGCCCTTCAACTACAAAGGTCATTAGAGCCCCGTCCACAGCATAGTTGTTATGCAGAGACTGCACAGACACTGCACTAATGCGATGATTTTTTGGGTATTAGCAGTACCCAGTTTTCCCAAGTGGCCACCCATGTCAGTACTAGCTGGGGTTGCGCTGCTTAACTTCAGTGATCAGACGAGAACTGGTGTGTCCAACGCAATTCACCGCTCTTTGGGTGAGGGAAGCTTCAAGTACGCCCCGTCGTTCCGTGTTGTGTGTACGATGCCATCTGTATGTGAAACAAGAACCTTTTGTACGGGAAACAGAATGTTGAGGTTTAGGAACTCATGCCCTGGCGTTGGTAAGAGAGGTTGTCCCCAGAAACAAGTTAGGCCGCGTTAGATATGCCTATAGTAGTGGCATTCGGTCGGCAGCGAAATGTCGGTATGTAAAAAAAAAATACCGTCCCACAAGTCACCTGTGTTCTTAGGACCAACCGGACAAATGGGTACCCGACCCTGCTACAGGTGAGAAAATGGATTTAGGAATGACGAATGATGATGAGAGGGGGGAAAGTAGGAAGAGGTAGAGGAACAACTGTGTAAGTAGTGTGCGGGATGGACAACAATGGACCTACTGAAGGACCACGCGCCGAGATAAATATATGATTATTGTTAATAATCATGCAGGCTCGCCTCAGGCAGAAATCCGGTGTTTTCCTCTATCAGGAAACTTTATTTCGGCGGGGGTTATATGATGTCACCTACTCGTCCACGAACCCTGGTGATGTTAAGAGAGGGTATGATGTGTGGTGTGTTTATGTGAGTAGTGAAAGGGGTAAAAGTAGGAAAAAAAAGTGACGATGCACAGATAGAAGAGATGCCTCAGTGTTACTCTCCGAGCGTTGTTTAAAGTTTTTTTTTCCAGGTCACAGATCTCTTCAGGTCGAAGGACTTTTTGGGAGTTTGACACCGCCTTAAGAAACTCGTGGAATTTTTAAAAATAAAAATTGCCTTTGGCATCTTGACAGTTATACTAGATGGTGACAGGCCATGATGCTGAATTCAATTTTTTTTTGTTGGTGTTGCTGCGAATGTTTGTTTTTCGCCGCGTTTCAAGTCGCCAAGTTGTACTCACCCCTTTACTTTCACTATCGTGGATTTGAAAATTCCGAAGATGCCATTTATAGTCTCGTTATACACCCTTCTCTCTCTCTCACCCTCACTTTTTCACTCACACATAGATTGCACTTTCCTATAGGCCTGTATATTATCTGGTAAAAAATTAGTAAATACTTTCAGTTTGGTATTAAATTTACTCCTGTCTAGTTTCGGTTTGTATATTTGCTTACCTGTGATGCATATTTGAAAGTTTGGATTTTTCTTTTTTTTTTCGAGGTCATTTTGAAGGAAGCTGAAGGAGATATTTTTGCTCCAAGATGTGTATGGGCCACACGGTTATTGCGCAAGTTTGAAACTTTTATCATCACCTTAAGATTGAATATTATTGTTGCAGGCCACTTAATATATTGGGGTTAAAGTTTAAGGTTAATTTGCGGTGTGAAATGATTGTAGGCAAGTAATTTGATGAAACGTGTGATATCCACTTGGCTTTTTTCCTCTCTCTCTCTCTCTCTCTCTCCCTCCTTCCTTCTCTCCCCACCCTGCATCTCTCTTTCTCTTGCAATAGTATTTGTAATACTAGCTTCATTTAGTAAGCTGTGTTAAATCGTGTGGATTTCAGTGTGCGTGTTGTCTTACTTGTGATGCAAGACGTATTGTTAAGGTGTTAGTGCAAATCCCAACTTCGGACTCTGTGGGGGAAAAAGAAAGACTTGGTACTCAAAGTGTGTGAAAGAGGTACAGTATATTTATGAAGATTTTTTTCTCTTTCGTTTTAGCTTAACCTTAAAGCCGGGTTTACACTGCGCGAAACATACTCGCCGCAACTGTTTCCACAGGCTTGCGGCAATCTCGCCCGTCTCGCCCTCCCTGTTTACATTGAGCGAAATATTGCGCGAAGCAAGTATGCAAAACGTATCTAGAGTACCAGTACACGAAGTGGGAGTGGCGAAACCCTTTGATGCGTGTCCAAAAACCGACAGTGCGGTGGCTCACCACGAGGCTGCCTCGCGCAGCAAATTTCGGGGCGAGTCCCCGTTTACACTGCGCGAGTCTTTTTTAATGAAACAGTTGCGCGCAGTGTAAACCCAGCTTTATACAGTACTACGGCATGATAGCGAAAACCGGCGACCGGTTGAGCAATATTTCGGAATTTGTAACCTCCTTGGCACTTCCTTAGATATTTTTCCTCTCCTACTAAATACACTGGTCATAACTATAAAGTAACATTGGTGCTAAATGACCCAGAAGGTTGGTATGATCACTCTGGTTCCATACTGTAATTGTGTTTGTGCTTTTAACAGGCTGCTCTGTGGTCATTTCTTCAATCGTTGCATGTTACAAGAGGCGACCAACAAGGTTGAATGGTATTCGGTCGACAGCCAACCAACTGAAACCATTATTTACTGGTTCGTTCTGCTTGGTCATATCCAGAATTCATGGGTACCCGATCCTGCTACAGGCAGGAAGTTTGTTATAGGAATGGGACACGTGACTTTGATGTTTCCCCTCCTCCTCCTCCGTCTCTCCACAACTGTATCTGAGTTTATTGTAACCAGTTTTCGGTGATCACTACTTCCGGTAAATATTATGATGCTATCTTGTGAATATTAATTTCAGTCTAGTAATGTTAAGTTACCGTACTGTAGGATTGGAAGAAACTGTCTGGATGGATATTGAATGAAATTTGGTAGTGTGGCAGGTTGTTTTTTGTACGTGTACAGAAAGGGGTTTTCAAGTATGGAAGGGTTGGTTGAATGTGTTGAATTGTGCAACTTGTGCTCGCGCACATTCATTCAACAGGAATCTTAACCCTTAGATACGAGCGGGCTATACAATGTTTATTTGTTTGGTGACCGTTTTTTTTTCTTGCGCCTACGCGAGGACACTTCACCATTACCCCACCCTAGCCCTTCTCCCTGTTTTGGAGGCTATCGCGTTATGTCAAGGATCGCCCTGCTAAAGAATGCCTCCTTTGTAGTTGTGAAGTGACCACCCGGATAATTGTCATGTCCTCTGCCTCCTACTACCACCACCACCTGGAGGTAACCTTAGAAAACAATACTGTGTTGTGGTTAAATTTACGAATAGTCATGACTAGTTGAATGACGTCATTGCCGAAGACTTTGCTACTCGTAACAGAGCCTCGGGAAGGGCGGAAGGTCGAGTCATTTTTTTAGTCCTTTATTTTAATAATGAAGAAAAAAATTGGCATAAAATAGATAAGACAGTATGATGTGACACTTGTCATTAAATAACCTCGTGGTAATGTTGCGTCTTGACCAAGGGGAAGGAGGGAAGGGGTAAAAGAGTTATCAGGATAACGATGAGCTTGAAGAAGTGGTTTTTGTGTTAGAGGTACTGTGTCAAATGCGGTCAGGTATTCTTGCCTTCAGATAACAAAAATTGTGAACCTGAATGATTATGTACATACAGTAAGCGCGGGATCATCTTGATTCTGTGCTGATTTTGGTAAACAATAATTTGGGTTAATCGTATGGTGCGATGGTTCTGTATTTTCTTTTTATTCAGTGAAGACTTTGAATGGGTTGGAAGGACTAAAAAAGAGGTATCCGGATGTTCTCCTTTTTTTTTTTCTTTAGCTCTATGTAATGTTCAGGTGTGAATTGAAGTTTGCAACATGCAACAACGACGGTAATGAACCCTTGTACGCCAAACCGTAAAAATTTGTATTTGATGTCGGGGCTAAAGGCTTTTGTGAAGTTCGTTATTGTGAGCAGGAAGTAACAGGCCCGTTTTAATTGGGGAAACGTGTGTGGTAAGCTTTCATTGATCTTTGTTGGTGGACTTAAAGAAATTCGGCAGAGGGGTGGATGGATTTTGTTTTGGTCGTGGCTACTTTGTCAGTTCTTCTTTTTGAGGATTTTGTGCCTGGTAGAGAGTGTAGGTTTCTTGGTATTGCAGCACTGGTTTATGTCACTCAAATAATAGTGTGATTGAAGTTTCAGTGAAGAAGAAAAGAAAAGCTCTAAATAAAAGATTGTGGTGTGGGCGTAAATCGGGTTGACCCTCATTGCCGGTTGTCTATTTAGTCCTGTGTCCCGTCTTCTTTCCTTGAAAACTTTTACAGTAAGTCTTGGATTTTCTAAGAAAACGTTTCAATAAGGCTCTCCTTCCATCTGGCGATTCCTCTTTGATTGCGGTAGACTGAATGATAGGTCATCCCACCTCTCCACTAAAAATGTGTCCCGAGTTTTGTACCTCCTCCATCCCACTCCGTCTGATGTCACGCTCTGAATTTGTTTCTTAAGAAAAAGGAGTTATACTTGAATTTGTTCTAAATGTTTACAAGTTTTGTTTAACAAGTTCCGTGTGGCTGAGTTTGCTTATTTAATTGGGAAGAAGTGAATTTTTAGATATAAATTCCGAAGGAGTGAGGGGGGGCTGGCTAGTAAAATTGCTTTTCTGCCATCTCTTCTACACTGACTTTTAATACCCGTGTCAACCACCAACCTTGTGGAGTGAGGTTGAATCATTGGACTTTTCTCGTACTAGTTTGTTTTTGTTACAGGCCTTGAACTGAACGGTGAGAGGTGGTAGCCCATATATTTTTTTTAGTGTTTTTAATCGTATTAAACTCATTTCAGGTTAGATGTTCTCCTTCACTTCTCTGGTAATTAGTGGCTAACCTCTCTCCACACGTCATCCGTCACTCCCGTCCACTTGCCTGATTATCGTGATATTGGGGTGGAGGCACAGATTAAACAGAACTTGTTATTTAGGGAATTGTGGCGAGTCAAAACGTGGTTGATTTCAATCTTTTCATACCAATTTCCCCCCCTTGATTTAATGAATGGACAGAAAGTTGTAAGACTTCATTTTATAAGCACATTTTCCTCGGAAATTGAAATGGTAATTGGAAATGGAAATTGGATGGTGTTGCTTGCATGCAAAAGGACCCATTCTGCTTGAAATAAAACGTAGGCCCCATGTGTAGATCAGCAGAACTTCCAGGTGCAGGAACTCTGTGTCCTCTCCGTTTCAATAGTATAAATGGGTACCCAACCCTGGAGCGGCTTATTGCGTTGGACACCCCAATTCTCGTCTGATCACTGAAGGGAGCGGCGAGTTACGTTGGACACACCAGTTCTCGTCTGATCACTGAAGTTAAGCAACGCAAGCCCAGTTAGTACTGACATGGGTGGTCGCTCAGGAAAGCTGGGTTACTGCTAATACCCAATAATCGTCGCATTAGTGTAGTGTCTGTGCAGTATATGCGTTAGAACTATACAGTGGACGGGTCTCTAATGACCTCGTAGTTGACGGGACCTTAAACTCCAACAAACAAAACAAACAAACTGATCACTGAAGTTAAGCAACGCAAGCCCAGCTAGTACTAACAGTGATGGCCGCTTGGGAAAACTTGGTACAGCTAATATCCAAAAATCGGTCGCATTAGTGTGTAGTGTCTTTGCGGTCTCTGCCTTAGAGCTTTGCAGTGGACGGAGCTGTAATGACCTTGTCGTTGAAGGGCCCTAAAACACCAACAAAAAGGTACCCAGCCTTGCCCTGAGCTGGTTAGGTGTGATGTAACATGTTGGGGTATGCATATAACTTGACCAGTTATTTTTCTCCTTCACTATCTTTTCTCTTGTTCTAGTTGTGATAACTGATGGTTACGTAATTCGGTTGAAATTTTCTGATTTCTGTCTTTGGTAAAATGGGGTCACTAGTACATTTTCTCCCCACCCTCTAGTCTGCCTGCCCTGCTCACTGACGACATGTTGCTCAAGTTGGGTAGTGGACGAAATTCATTTAATCTCTTCCATCTGTCAGCCCGTTTGGCTCTCGAGTTCTTGGTTCTGTTCCATCCTGGACGGTTGGTTTGGAGAAGAGGAAGGAACTAGAATTGATCCTTGTGTGCTGTATGAGAAGGAAGTGAAATTGGTGCTCTACCCCCTATGACATTACATTTGCATACCGTATAACCTCCCCCCCACACACACACACACGCGGTAGGAACCTGAGACTTGTTTGTAGTCATAACTTGGCACTTCATCGCGTCTCTTAATTTCGGTCAAACCTTCAAGGATGTTGTCAGATAATGTTCGTGCAGTATATGCATGGGTGTATTCTGGCGTGATCTTTTTATTTTTGCCTGGTATGCGCAAAAAGTATCTGTGAAGAACATTTTCAGGAGAGATTTTTGTTGCTGGGTAGCAGTAAAGGTGACAAATTCGACGTCAGCAAGACAGAATTAGATGTCGATGTTATATTTAGACTGTTGGGAGGTTTAGACATAAAAATACGAAAAAAATGAGTTGCTGCAGATTGTCGTTTAGGGATACGGTACAAAATAAGTTCCTCCTCCACTCGTGGTTTTCTGCTCGCTCCTCTGTGCTAGGGTACATATTTTTGATCTCGTTTTGGGTTCTTGACTCCAATTAAAAAAGACTGGGTGACATTTCAGCTTTGAAGCGTTTTAACATTCTTGCCTTTACTACTACTGCTGATGCTTCTTCGCCTTCATCTCGTCTTAAACAGTTGGCTAAAAGTGAACTTGAAAGGCTAGTGTCGCCTGCTTTGGGAAGGTCATGAGTTCCTATTGACGGAACGCCCATCTCATTGACAGGAAAGAGTTGGTGTTGTCTCGGCCGTGAAAGGCGTCGCGAATAAACTCTAAAAGACTTATTATAATTTAACTTAATCCCATACTCGGGTGTCATTAATGCTATTCATCCTTGCTCACTGTTACAGGATTTGCGTGGTTTTACTATATTTGGATCGCCTTAATTATTTTATTGGGTTAGTGGTAGTCTACCTATATCCTAAATTTGTGACTGGCGGGTTGTTACTCTCAAAGGGTAATGTGAGGCTTCAGCCGAGGAAGTGGCTTCATGTCTGTTTGTTCTGCTGCTTGTTTTTTTTTAGAGCATGGTGTGGTAGGTAGGTAATTTTCGTTCACAGGTCATTCCCCTTCTTAACATTAGTAGACGACTGCCATTATCAGAGTTGGATCCATTCCTGAACCCGTGCCTGATGGGAGCGCAAATTGCGTTGGACACACCAGTTCTCTGCTCATCGCTGAAGTTAAGCAACGCAACCCCAGTTAATACTGACATGGGTGGCTGCTTGGGAAAACTGGGTACTGCTAGTATCCAAAAGTCGTCGCATTAGTGTAGTGTCTGTGCAGTCTCTGCATACGAACTACACTGCGGACGGGGCTCTAATGACCTTGTAGTTGATGTGGACCAAACCAACCCGTGCCTGATCTAGACCTAGTGTTTTTGGCTATCAAGTCTAGTTCTGCAGCATGATGTGGTAGGACATGCGAAGGTGGAGTTGACTTTCAGGGTGCCGGTCATAGCCTTCCTTCCCCCTTCACCTCCTCATGTGCACTCAAAAGTAAGCACCTGCATGGGAGGAGGAGCAAAAGTAAATGTCCACATTTATTTCAATTTGGCAGATTAATTTGGGTCATGCACATTATTTATTTTCTTTTTCAAAGCGATTTTCTGATAACGGCAGGGTCGAGTATTCAAGAGTTTGGGATGTCCGACAGAAAGAGTTGAGAGGAGACTAAAATGCTAAGGGATCAAATGTGCGGCTTTTATATGCACGGCTGGAACGCGATACTGCAAAATATTTCTGGTGAGCGGAAAAGGAAAGTGTTTTCTAGGAGGCAGGAGAGGCTAGCCAGATCAAAATGGGTCAAGATGGTGAGGTTTCCTTCCGGCATCACCCTCATCTCCCCCCTCCCGTCTTCCCTATATCAACTTGAGTTTGAAATTTAAAAGTAAAATTCTGCTTGACCGCGTTTGCTGTGACCACTTGTCTTCCCTCTCCGCAATCCCGTTTTCTATGTGATGTTAATAATAATAATTTATGCCTAGTGGTGACTGTCAACAGTAGTGGGGGGGGGGATTGTAGGGAATTTTGACCTAATGTCAGTGTGGGTTGTACGTGGCATGTGATGTATGGATTTTGTCATAGTTTGAAGTCGGGATATTTGAATTATTGCTTTTTTTTTCCTCCTTTGGAGCTTGGGTAACCAAGTCCCCATATATCTTTCTGTATTTGAGAAAAACATGGTCGGTTTGGCAGAATGCTTTCATAAGTTCGTTTGCACCTCGGCAGGTTTGTTCATACCTAAATTTAAAATGCACTTTTAAGTTCCATACATCTTTTAGTCTGTCACGTGTTGAGAAAAATTTAGTAAGGTGACCTCATTTCCCGTCTTTTTATCCACTCGTTTTACTTTATCTACGTTCAAACAGAACCAGTGTTTTTCTAGGAGTTGTTAAGGGTGGTAAGCGAGACATTTGGATCGAGCGCCATAAAGCGTTCAATTTGATTATTCAGTGAATCCAGACATCTGGATCTACAGGAACTGACAGTATTTCCTAACTTCAAAGCAGTAGAGATAATAATATACAAATAACAACTGACGAAGTACATCCTCCCTGTCATTTTATGTTGCAAAACAGTTCATACTACTACTATTAATATTTCTATTAATTTAGCTTTTCTTCTGTTTTAGTTTTTTCAGGTGGCGTCATGGCAGACGGCGATAAATTAATCCGTTTGGATGATTCCATGGGCGTAAGTAGTCCAGAGCCTTGTTCACCGGAGGGCAGTCCACAGAAGATGATTTCGGATTGTAGTGATCTTCTCGACCTTATTAACTTCCACTCGAGCGCCACCACACAGATCTGCGATGCCTCTCGTAGGTCCTCCTCGTCGTCGTCACCTTCTTCGTCCGCTCCCCATTCTCCAGAAGTGAAAGCGAAACGCAGCAGGTCCTCCAGTGCATCTTCAGGTCACTTCGATGGACCTGATAGTGACAGCGGTAGTTTTGCTAGAACGAATGGGCACGTGGAATCCAGAGAGCCATCTCAGGATAGGGAACTGATTCAATCTGTGTCACCCGAGAGTGCTCTCGAGTCGAGTCCAGAAGATAGGGCTGCCACGGTTCCTAGCAGCGTGGAAGCAGTGTCTCCCTCGGGTAGCCTTGATGATTCCAGGGCTTTCGGTGATGTCAGTCCAGCAGCGCAGGAAGCGGGAGAAGGGCACTCGGAAGAATCCTTTATTGAACACGTGCAAGAGTCAGTCCCCGATTTAGAACAATCTTTAGTGGATGACCAAGGTGTGGTGGCGATCGAGTCTCCTACCGATGAGTGTGAGCCTCCCCCTTCCCCACTCGCTTTGCATGATCAGAATAACTTGCTTGATGTGCATGAACCGGAAACCGATCAAGAAAGCGCCGTTCCAAGTGGAGAAGATGTACATGCCAACGAAGAAGATAATGTCGGTCATCACGATAGTGACAGCGATGAAATAGTTACCGAGACGATTATTTCTACCACATGCACAATTGTGAATGTGGAAGAAAAAATAAGTCTGAAGGATGGTGTGGAGGAAGAAAAAACTGACCGTGACACTGTTACTGAAGAGGTAATTGACGAGACTGCTGATGTCCCTCCAGAGATTGGTACTTTGATGGAATCCGATGACCATCATATCGTCCATGATGCCAAAGAATTGAAAGATGATGGTGATAGAGGTAGTGGTGACCACGACGACAGCGAGCACATAAGTCAATCAGATGACCAAACCGAGGCTCAGGAAGGTGAAGAAAACCGGGTTGTCGTTCAGACCGTTAAAATCGTGGAGGTTGTGGAGCGTACAGTGGTGACCACTGAGTCAAGTGACCTAATAGATGCTGTGGACGTTCCAACCGAGTCTTCCACCTCCACGATCGTCACTGAGCAGATTGTTACTCCAGTTGTTGGCGATGACCACGAGGATGTTGAAGACGTGCATGCTGATTCATCGTCCGATAGTGATACAGAAGTAAGTGTGAATCTAACCTTACTAATGATGGCACTAGTGTTCGTTGATGACCAGGTTGTGTCATTGGTATGACCACTTCATTCCCCACATAATTGATAACTAATGGCTGAAGACTGGAATTGAGTAGTACAACACTGTGGTTAATAGTAACAACTATTTAATATCATCCATAATGTTAACCACATTAAATTTTGTTTACTTTTTGTCCTGATTTATTTAATGACCCTACTACTACTAATGTTTGACATTTTAAAAAGTACAATTCAACCCTTTCATTTTAAGTGGGAGTTTCAGAGTTTGGGATGGGAAGGGTAATCGTAAAATTTTTTTAATGGTTACTTATGTTTTTCCACCTCCTTAATTTCCGTCCAGCGTTATTCTTCCGGCAAGAAATTTAAGCAAATGAAGACCAGGATAATCTCTGAGAGTACTTATCCAAGTGCTGGTGGGGTAGCTACTACTACGAAGAGGACCACGTCCACAACTGAAACTAAAATGGAAATGTCTACCGAATCCCACGCCGATCTTCGTAATGGAGACAGTACACAAATGGCAAGTATTCATCCACCATTTCATTATTTAAAACGTGTACGTGTAATTGTAGTTGGTTTGTTATAGTCACAAGGACGTAGTCCAAGTTGTTTTAATTAATTTTAATTTCTGCCTCGCTACTAATCGCCTTTTTGGACGATTAATTAGCACAGGCCTCAAGAAGTCCCACGTGTTCCTGTTTAAAGGACAGAGACAATGTAACTGAAATGAGAATGCTGTGGCACATGAGTGGGGTTTCGAGGTAGTTTGGGAGTGGGGGACATCGCAAAAAGATGACTAGATTGAGGAGGCATGAGCATACGATAAGAGGAGGAGGGGCTGGTTTAGGTCCATTGGGGAGATGCAGGTTGTTGGAAGAACTCGAGGCAGAAGACCAAAACAGACGTGGGAGGAAGTTGTACGAAAGGATATGATAGTGTGTGGAGTGGGGCTTAGTGGGAGATAGGCTGGAGTGGAGGACTAGAACCCTCAGACCTGACCCTGTCACGGATGATAATGAGACTATGAAGCATTTATTTCCTTACGTTAATAAAATGCTATCCTAAATTTGGGTTAATTTTGAGTAGTTGAAAGCTATGCTGGTCAGTTCTGTGGGTCTAAGTTTTATGCCATGTCCAATGGTTCAATTCATGAAGACCTGTTGTTTCATTTTATAACAGATTTGTTGTAAAAATGACGCACGCCGTCTCTTCCCGGTCGAGCTTTATTACGGAACTATGATTTATTTCCCCGTTATTAGCATCGTACAATGAAAATAATATGAATTTGGGCCTATGGTATCAATTGTTAATGAGTCACAGCTTGATCCTTTTATTCCTGCTCTGTCTACTTTTCCTCGTTAATTCAGCTGGGTTTAATTTGTGAAATTTCCCCCGGGACGTTACAGGAACTGTAATTGGTAATTGATTTTTTTTTCTGAGGATATATGTACAGTATATAAACCTTAGTTTAAACAACAAAATTCGGTGAGTCACTGATGTTTGTGGTGTTTGGGTCCTGCATCGATAGGTTTTTGGAAGGGGATGCTCGTATTTGTAATAAAGATGCCCGAGAGGACTCTTAGGCAGTTTTCTGTTAAAAAATAATCTTCCTAATTAGGGTAAAGTGCTGAAGAAGAAATGTTCAGGAAAAACTGTTATCACCTTAACCTTAAACATGTAACTACTTGATTAACGAGAATGTTTAGTGCCATAAAAGATGGTGAAGGTTGATTAATTAAAAAGAAACGTTAGCATAAAAAGTTGAAAAATGTCCTGCGTTGGAGCAGAGACCGGCTGTTGGTCGCTGTTGTCGGAAGTGGATCAATATTATTTGCTGTTACATATAGCCCCTGTGGAATAATTAGCGTTATGGGCCCACTTATAATTACCTCGATTGCCAAATTTGAGAAGTGGCGAGGTATAAAAGAGTGGGGTAAGAGGGAAGAAAGTAACTGGCTTTGAACCGTTCGTCGTTACAGCAGGTACAGTAATTTGACCTGGAAAAAATGCATCCATATACTCGTAAAGTCCCGTTATGTTTGTCATTTGGTGCAACGTAGTGCGAGTCGAGAACTGGACAGAGTAATAAATGTAGCAGTGTGTGTGTTTTTTTTTAATGAATGCATATAAAATTGATATGATGACCGTTTTAGCAATATTAATTTGTAGTAATAAAGGAGGGGAGGGTCCTTTTCTCGAATGGTCGTTTATTGTTGCATGAATTGCATGGTTAACCTTGAATGTACGTTTGTTATGCATGCAGAAATCCATGCTTACGTTTGTCAACGAGCGACCGGCGGAGGCTGAAAAAGAAGCGGTATCTACGGGTGTCTCGATAAAAGACTTGGTGAGAGGATAAATTTTTATTTATAGTGAGAGACGATCCCCCCTCCCCTCTCCGTTTCCTTCCCTTAACTTTATTCAGGACGGAATTGGGGCATTACTATGATCCCCGTCGGGCAAGGAGTATGTAACTTGTTGGGGGGTGGGACTCGCCTAGTACATTATATCTTTCGTGCCTACAGGTGTGTTGTAACCTTGTACATAAGGTAGTTTTATTAGGACAGAGTTATGGAATCTATTGTCCACTTCCATTTTCAGAGGAAATTTTTTTTTTCTTTAAAAAGTATCAAAGCCCACAGTGTTGGCCTCGTAAATGATAGCTTCACCTCCACCACTGCCTAACCTTCTAATTAAGGATATGAAACTGTAGCTTATTGCTTTCGGGTGGCCTAGAAAATGACATTCACTATACGGTCTCTATTTATTTTTTTTAGTATTATTTTCTTTCTTTTGAAAGAGTCTAGTTAGTATAATTAGAAATGTCCTCTCCACCTCCTTTTCGTTGTTTGAAAAAAGTTAAATAATGCCTGGTGTTGTTGCAGTAATGGTGATGGTAAGACTTTGCATTGAAGAAATTTTGTTTTTTAATACTGTGTATGCATTTTGTGTCATTGTGTTGTGTGTGTGTCTCCTGCATGCAGAAAGCAAGTTTTTACGAACAAAAACAGAGAACAGAGGATGCCAAACCGAGAGAAGTCATTGACACCGGAGTCGACATAAAATCTTTGGTGAGTTGTTTGAAGCGTTAAGATTTCTTTGTAATTTTATTATCTGTTCTCTCCCTCTCCGCCTCTAAAAATATAATAGGAGTAAGTCGGCCAAGAATTGTCATGGGCTTCTTTTGAAAGGTGTGGTCATATATTGAAAGTGATATATATCCATTGAACACTGTTTGGTATGTTGTGCTTGTAGTTTCTATGTAGCTGTTTGTAGAAGAACGGTGGGTCAGTTATATTTGACTGTCAAAATAATATTGTTTTCAACTCTCCCTCCTTTCCAGTAGTCGTCACGTAATTGCAGAGGTACTCTGTTGACCACTAGAATAGTTCCATTGTTTACTGTGTACTTGATTTTAAAATTATGAAAATAATGGAAATTATTGCGACTTGTAAAGTTCAATTTCTTTGAAGAGGAACCCCTACTGCGTCGCAGTGGCCCATATAAGTTTTCTTTTTTGTTTGTTAACTCTATGGTTTTCGTTTCCCGTCCTACTCCAGCTCATCTTTTATTCTTTTCGTTAAGGCTATTACTGACTGTAGTTGGTAGGTGTGCTTCAATCTAACACTGTTGCCAAGATAACAATAACGAAATTATAACTGCATTGGCAATTAACTGCTACTCAATGAAAAAATGGGTTCTGGAGCGTTAACAGTTCTTTAGCCGTGTGACAACTAAGTAGATATTATTATTATTGTTATATAACCACGCTTTTAATGAGAACGGCATTCAAAACCGGAAGTGAAGGAGGATGCGGAGACTAGAATAAAAAGTTGTGACATAAGATTCTTAATTGGGATGTCACCCTAAGTAGTTGTTGATATCAGTAGTTCGGAATGTTCGTCCACTTTTTCTGCTGGTTGTCCCGACTTCTTGTATGTCAAAAATTCTTGGACATGCCAAGATAACATGTCACTAAACAGGTAAATTTTTTTTAGTTATATCTGTGGGAGAGATACAAAGTATCAAACTTCTTGTTCTTATTTTTGAAAAAAAGTTTGATAGTCCTTCAAGTTTCATAGGTGTTTTTTTTATTTCTGGTAGATGAGGTCAAGGAAGATATTCTTAAATTGAGTTGTAGGATATTGCAAGCCGATTTGAAGTTACTCGTAAAAGTCCCACCACTCGTCCGAAAGATTTCAGCCCAGTACTAATGTTAGCCTTGCAGTCTTGAACATGAACAACGACAAGCCTTTCAGGCGGTAGTCAACAGGGAATTTAGGAAGACATTACTCGATTCCACCAGGATCCAGAGTTACCATTGGGATTGGGCCTCAATTACGGACGGGCACCTGGCGACTTGGTGTTCCCGATTTTAGAAACGGTAGAAATAAAAGTTTTCTATGTTCCGGGCCAGACCGATTTTTATGGACCCTAGGCCGAAAGAATAAAGAGGCTCCAAATGCCGGCATCGTTACTTTTTATATAGCTGATGACTTTAAGATGGCGTGATGAATGATATTCCGAATATTGGTATGCGTAAATATAGAAATTATGAAAGTTTCAGACTCCAAATTAAGATTAAAATGCCCTTAAATAAAATTTGGTCCCTTCGAGGCCCAAGACCCGGACCTGCTTGACCTTATAATGTAAATCCGGCACTGGCAATACCATTCGTTACTTACCTTCCGGAGAAGTAAAGCGACTCATTTTGTTTTCTAGATGTTGACAGTTCGGCAGTTGTAATTTACCTTTTATTACTTTAAAAACAGGATATACTTGTTCGGAGGAATGTGGCCAGATCTAATTTTGACGCGATCTTCATGTGATTGTTGTGTATTTTTTATAATCAGAAACCTTGTAGCAATGGAGATGTTATTAGACCGCATCTGTCGTCAAATGGCGAGGAGGAGGAGGTAGTCGATTCTCCCCATGCTCTTCCTCCTCGCGTCTTCCTGGTGAGTGAATCCTATCCAAATTACACAATGATATCGTCATCCAATGTTTATTGAAGAGAAAATGGCCAGTATTTTATATCCTACCTTGGATTAATCTATCGTTTTGTGTGTAGCGAGCCAAAAGCTATTCTGATCTAACGCAGTACGAAGAAGATCGCCAAAGAGAAGTGATTTACACGGGTGTGTCTGTCAAAGCTTTGGTAAGGTTACTGTAGTAGGACTTAGTTAAACATGGAGTGCACAGTATTTAATATCCACTTTCACCGGCACTGCATGTCATTTCGTTCACAAATGGTGTCGGGGGTTTTACTTGTGGCCGCATCTCTTTTGCACTGCACAGCAGATTCACTCTTGTCGTTCCACTCAAGGTTTTTAAGGCAGTGGTTCCCCTAGCCCTTTTTCCTCTGAGAGATTACCACTAAGGAAGGCATATTTTCAGATTAGGCGAAAAATAAGCTTTTGAATCTTGAGACTAGTGATTGTGGGCAGCCTGACTAACGCCGGTTCTCGTTTGGGAACCACTTCTTTTTAAAGGCAATTTTTTTTACCATGAAACCACAAATACCTTTGTTCGCAAATCCGCTTCGTGCTCGTTAAATTAATCGGTAAAACTCATTGGTGTATCTCTCGTGAGCACAATTACAGTCGTATTTTTTTTTTTTTTTTTTTTTAGAAAATGGAGGCCTATCTGCTCTCTCCTTGTATTCTTCTTATTTAGTTCTGTTAATCACAATATCAGTAACAGTTATTGATTGTTGCCGACCGGTTAAGGGAATTACTGCACGATTAGCACTTACTTTATGGTTTATTAGCACATTTGCATGTGATGCATGGCCCTGTTTATCAGATCTGAATGAAATTTTGAAATAATGCTGAAACGTTAATAATTCTAGAAGTATAAACTAACTAATGTTAATAAAATGGCGTGTTGCATGTTACTCTGTTGTATGTAGAGAACGAGTCTTTGTGACCTGAGTAAGAAGGACGAGGGAAAGAACTACATACACCATACGAATGTTAATACAGGAGTCTCCATAAGGTCCTTGGTAAGCACAGGCCGTCACTGAAATCCATACTGAGTAAGGAGGTCCTCTTTCATTCTCTTCTTCTCCTCCTTCATCCTTTGTGATCTAATTCTACGTTGTACTGGCGCCTTTAGAGTACTCTCAGCAATGCTAGTTTCCTGTAAGTTGTCATTTAAATGTATAAGAGTACGAGTTGGTTTTGCCCAATGATTTCGTCATTTTAGGACAAACAGGGTTAAACGTGTCATTGGATACTATTTTTTGATTGCGATTTTTAATTGATGTGTGAGGACCTGGAATAGTTTGAATCTCATGTTGATATCTGTAATTTGGTGGCGGAATTTGGCAGGATTCCTTGCTGTCTCTGTCTTCAAAATGTCTTACATTTATTTTTCTTTTCTTTAAATAGAAATCAAGCTTCAGTTCGTCGGAAAGTGTTCAGAAACAGCAAAGTCAGCATAATCATCAGGAAATTAATGAAATAGATGGTGTGAAAATTGATCGCAATAAGATAACCCGCAATTTCAGTCAGGTATTGTTTTTCAAACAGTAGGCTAACCTTTTTTTATTTAAAAAAAAATGGTTCTTAGTATTATTTTAAATGGGTGGAATTTTATTAACGATGGTCATTTTTTTTTATTTCGCTTGTTAGTTGAAAGTTTATAATGGTTATATTATCACTAACTAGTTTTGCTTTATTTGTAGTAAAATATTAAGCTAAAATTAGCTGACGCTGGAATTAATTGCAGGCGTCTACTTGTAACGATTTAAAATTATTAGATCTTAATTAACATTTAGACTTTGTGGCTAAATTGTCACCGCCTGCGCTTATTTTAGTGTTCTCCGTCCCTATCAGTGATCTTTTTTTTGTTGATAGTTTGCTTGTTGATATCTGAATAACTTTTCTTTGTTCAGGTTGACAGCTCCTTATATGCTTTATCGGATGCTAATGATGTAGTAAGTGTAACTGCTACTAACCTATAGTTTTGTCTCTTTTGTAATTTTCTTTTCTTCTGTGCAATACTAAGATTTATTATTTTTTTTTAATTAATAACTTGCGTTTATCAGTTCTGAGTGTTTTTTTTTCTACTGTGCCGTTTTATTAATATTTATCATCACTTCATCAATCAATGTTGAATTTTGCATTGTATAATGTTTTATCTGCGTTGCTGTTCAGCAACCGAAATATTTATTAGACTGCGATTGTTTTAAGTGAATTTCTTTTGTTTGTTTTCAGACTAATGTCTCTGATGAGAGTGCATCCATGTGCCGAATCTGTGGTAAACGAGTCTTCCACATGGAGAGAATCAAAGCCGAGAAAGGAGTTTTTCACAAGACCTGCTTTAGGTGCAAGGAATGCAGCAAACCTTTAAGGTAATTAAAATATCTACTAGACCTTTTGGGTGTGAGTGAGGAATAGCGCAAAAATCTAGGATTTTTAAGGTCTATGATTGGACTACTTATGATAAATTTTAGGGACATTATTTTGAATAGAAACCTACAAGATCGTCCAACGTTTGAAATCTCAAATGAAGTGCATTTTTGTCTCTTTCAGTGTTGACACTTACTGCAGCCATGAAGGAGTTCTGTACTGCAGGCCACATTTTAGACAGTTGTTTCAACCAAAGGCTAAATTTGAGGAAGAACCCATTGGTACGGATATGCATTTTTGTAAACTTTTGCAACCTAGAAATCATTTTTGGTTTCTCATTCATCATTACGTGATTATTTCAGTGATTCCCATTCGACGGAAGCACGAGATGATTATTAAGGAAAATGTTCCAGCGGAATTGCCTCCAGACGTTGTCCGATGTGAGTATTTTTACCTTTTTATGTGTATATAACGTATCCTCGATGCGTGCAGGAATTTATTCGATATCTGCCTACTGTGCAGGTGGACGGAATTCAGTTCTGAGACGTTAGAGACATGATGCTAGTGTCACTGTCTTCTACTTTAATTCCTCGCTGGTCAATGTAAAACTGCTATACCCTAAGAAAATTGCAATTTTTATCTCCTCCCCATAAAACTTGCAATCAGGGGCTGATCGAGGGGGGAGCACTTGAAAAATTGCGTGCCCCAAATATTTTTAAATATTCATAATCCCTTAGTAACTTGGTCCTCTACTGCCCCTTAGACAATGTCCTATCTTCTGTGCTTTAGCCCACTGCAGACTGAACAGGCAGTGTAGAAATGAGAATAGGAAATGCAAAACTGCCTCATCAGTTGCAAAGTTGAATCGTGCATCAATTGAAATATGCGCCCCATTGAGGAACTGGGGGGGGGGGGCAATTGCTGCATTGCTCCCCCCTCTGGATCCGCCCCTGCCTGCAATGAATTATATTTTTAGTCATGAATAATCATTTTTTTAAATAGTTTGATTGATATCAATGGGCTAAGGTAGTTTCTGTTTATCTTGGCACTATGCTGTTGAGCCAGAAATGCAATATGGGATATAATGGCACAGACGGGCTGGTGGATGTTGGCGGTGCTCGTCTTGAAATAGCTTCTTTTTAAGGAGAGGTTTATGCTAGTTGACTCATCGATAGTATATGTTGGCATTGGATATTAAGGGTCGCAGTGATCTTGGGGGTTTTTCGTCTACTCTAAATGGATGATTCATTTGTTCATGTGTATTAAAAGTATTTTTGCTCACGGATTTGTTTTTTCAGCTTCGACGTGAAGCGATTTTTGCATCTAAATTAAGTCTTGAAGTCACCTTGTGTTGAAGGGAAGTTGTTGCGAAATGACAATTCTTTAAAAGTTAAGAGTAGGCCAAACAAAGATATCCTAAATAGACGTAAGGAGGTTCCCATTTGTCTCTCACTAGCCCCTGTATCTCCCCCCATGTACTCTCCATTCTCATTCTCCAGTCTGTCATTTTGCGAACCTGTGTGAGCAAGAAATTTGTTAGATGGTGGGTAGTTGGTTGGTTACGTTGAGTTGACCTAGTATTTGGGTATGGGCTTGGGGTTGGGGATGGGCTGACTGAGGGAGTGATGATGGTAAATGGCTTTAAGCTGACGTCATGTTACTGATTGATATTGGTCCTGGATACGCTCCTTCTTTCTATCCCCTCTTTGTTCGTTTGCTTCATCTCACGGGTAATGTGGGGTCCCTTGTTTGAAGCATAACAAAGAAGAGGATTCATTTTATTCCAATTAAAGATTGCTGAAGTTTGTCAGTTTTTTTTTTATGTATGACAGGCACTGATGGAATGGCGTAATACGATGCATATCCATCCATATTTGTGGTTTCTGTTTTTTAGGTTAAGACCTTCATCCACCCTGACGTAATTTTCTTTTTCCCCAACAAGGGCCCAATTATAAATATGTTGGTAATAGTTTAAGATTTCCCCATTTGCTTTTGGAGGTCGTGATGTTGTGGTCTTCTACCCTATCAGATTTATACATACGGTGATTTTCTCAGCATTCTGGTTAATGTTTCTCTTGAGTGGACTTCATGCTACATCTGGTTAGTCTCTAATTGTGTTTGGTTTGGAGGGCGAAAATGTGGGGCGCCAATTGTTGTTAAATTTGGAGAAACTTTAGCGATAAAATATCGATTGGCGATTTTTGTATAGGATTATGGGTAGAGCTAGTGCGTTGAAAATCCGTCAAATTGTTGTAGGGTGTTGCTATACTTTTTTTTTTTGTTACGAGTCGGTCAGTAGCACACTAGGAATGAGGAGAAAATTGAACTTCCTTAGTGGTACGTTGGAGAAAACACAAGGTGGTATACACAGTCACTTTGTAGTTGTTTGTCCTTGATCAACATGAAAAAGTGCTCAGTCAGTTTAATCCTTGGCAGTCGGTTGCATACCAGTATGTTGTGGTCCTGTAAGTTTGCATCATTGTCGACGCAATAGGTCCTTTACGAAGTGTTGAAAAGTTGATTTGCTCTCGTTAGCAGTTTGAGTGTGCGTTAGTGTGGGATGAAGAAGCCAATATTGTGTGTATAGTGACAATTTATTATTGCTATTATTAATTTTTTTTGCTTGGTTTGGTTGGCAGACAGCCCAATACTGAAAGTAATTATAGCTTAATAATATATTCACCGTCGTCATCTTTGCACTTAACGTCTGCCTAGCATATCAATGTGTGTTATAATCGGAGGAAGTATGTTGTTACTCGATCTTGGACGTGAAAACTATTGAACGAGGAGATCATATTTTTTTTTTGGTCGGACGGATTGGATAAGAAGTGTTCGTTATGCAAGTTAAATGTTGGCAGGGTTGCAGAGTGGGTCGATGATGTGACGTCGTCCTAGTTGGACCCCTCTTATTTACACTATTCATCTTCAAGTGGTGGAAAGGATCCAAAGTGTGAGATTTGTGTTGGTGAACTTGATGTGGTGGTGGTGGTAGTAGTAGGCGAGGGGGAATGAATACAGTAATGGTGTCCACTATCGTTGGACTTCCTCCTGGACTTAAAGCGGGTTATAGTAGAGCATGGTATCGAGAAGTTCAAGGATTTGAGTTGATGAAGGGTAGAGAGAGGACGCTGACATTCTTTTGGGCTCCCACTGAGAAGGGTAAGTGTCTGTAGTTTTTTCCTCATACGAATTTTTGGACGTTTGATATTTCACTCCTCCACCTCTGAACCGTCTTATCGAATGTCTCACCATCCCACTTTTTTTTTTCCTTCTCGTTGTTATCTTCGGGAATAGTCAGACAATGAAAACATTTTTGAGGTGTGGTCATTATAATTTTCTTCCTACCTTGCAAATAACTGTACTTGACTAAGGCGTTCGTTGGCATTTTGGCTGCAGTAGAGGGCTTTACTACTGTCCGAAGCTTGATGAACACTGTCGAGGAGCAAACAAGTATTCCGGAAATCTCGTTTTCCCTACCTTTTGATTAATTTAGGTATGTGGTCGAATATGAAATTTCCTTCGCTTCATGGCTTGTTCTGCCTTGTGAGCACGACCCGTTGGTTGAATGAATGACGTATTAACTTGCAAATGCAGCCTGGTATATCGGTGTCGGCCACCTGTCTGAAGAGAGTTAGTTACGACCTCCAGGAACTTTGATGTAGGTTCTTCCCCCCCCCCCCCATACCTAATAAAAATTCATTCATTTAATCAGGTTAATTAAAGAGTTCGATCGATGTTTTTTAGCAGGGAAATCAGGTATGTGCCTACTGACCTGGAAAGGTGAGATTAGCATCCGTGAGAAGTGGAATATATTTTTATAATAATTTACCAGTTATTTAACCATTTATTCCTCGGTTTTAAAGTATTACACTTTGAGAAAAAAAATGAATTTGTTTCTAAATATAAATTGTACCTTGAATCGCTGTTGAAGAACGCTGACTATTGTTTTAAATTAGTTTGAACACACCTGTGCATTCAGAAGTGGTTTATGTAATTATGGAGGTGTTCGTAGTACTAATGATGATGGGTCACTTGTAGAGGATTCTTGTCATTCTTTCTTCTTCCGCTTTCCACTGCCACCTCAAATCATGTCCGTCCCATTTCTCAAGACACTTTTTTTTGTCTCAAGAAAATATTCGTTTACTTACATTCTTGGCATTTTTTTTTTGGTTGAAGCGTACTAGTTGCAATATTTGAACTGGAGTCTTTAGGTCCAGCTAGGTCCAGTTATGTTGTTCAGTATACTTTTGTCGTTAAAGAAGAGTTCAATCCTGACAAAGTCGGAACGAAATCATAAACGCCAATTATTCTGTCAGATGGATTTTTAGGTAGCATGGGCACGCTCATATAGAAAAAATACTTTTCTAGACAAATTTTTTGTGGACTTTGTTCTAGACAGGATTTTAACAAATGGTTTGTTATCTTCCGAGTGCAAGAATGCACTTGTTGTTACCCACATAACTGACCTGTAGATACAGTCAGGTTTCCGTTTTCTGATATTCTGACATTGAAGATTCAGTGCTACTGTAAGGCGCTTCTTTCTTTATGAAAATGTTTGAGACAACAAGGTTCTTGTATTAGGTTAGTTATAAAATTTTTAAAGTCTGGACAAAATCGTTGTGTGGGATGTAGTTCCTCTTAAACACTGATGGCCTTAGTGGTCAGTGATGCATGACTTCTCCTTCACCTTCCTGCCAAGCGATTACTTCTTCTTCATTCGTGTTTTGATTATGAATATTTACTCCAGTAGTAAATTAAAATTATTGTAGTGCTTTAAAAAAATCCTCTCGCCGTTATACACACGTCTTTGGCCACAACATGACGCCAGTTGAGTAATGAATAGCCACAAGATTCGGGGAAATGTCAAACGTAATTTAAACATTGTTGGATGAATGATGGAGGGTCATGCCCATTCCTTCTCTTGACTCTTTTTTCCTTCTTCTCCTCCTCCTCCTCTTCCTCCCTTGTGATCCTTACATCAACGACCGACTTCTACCCCAAATGTTGTTTTAAAACATGGATCGTAAAGATGGGATAAGGTAGTACTGGATTAGTGTGGTACGTAGTCTTGTGGCCTCTTGGCATCTAAGGGTGGAAACAAGTCCTTCCCCTCTCTCTGTGCTGAAAAATTTAGAGCCATTTTTAGATTATTTTTTTTTTTGGACCGAACGAGGAACCATCAGAAATCCTGTGCTTAACAAAACAAGTGCTGCATTTAGTTTCTTGAGAGGGGGAAAAATTTACTGCTCAAAAAGAAAATAAAAAGGCAAAAAAATGGTCATTTTATTTCTGCCATGAAGTGTTGACTGTGGACAGAAGCAGCCTTTGGCTGGGTCCTGTTGTAGAGATTATAAGATGGAGGAATTGCACTCTTCATGGTTGTAAGGGTGTGACAACGTTTAAACATTTTTTTTAAAGTTAATTTGACACTCTTCTTCGTCTTCTCGTCATTTGAGGTAATAATGTGATTGTTTGCATCAAATTCCATCATCGGTCGGTTGCCAACTCGTGATAGAGAGGGGGGGGGGGTAAGACTGGCAGGGGGCCATCTTACTGAATAGGATCTCAACTCAACATTAATCTCTGAATTTGAACGGCACACAGTCTATTACATGTGGTCTAGACGTTTTAAGATAAATTGACGTTTGGATACTGTCCAGGGTGCTGTTTAGCAAGCAGGTAACATGAACATATTTGGGGCATTCGTTAAACTTTGATACTATTGGAGATTTTTGTTACCATTAGTCCTGTGCCCCCTCCCCCTTGCATTGTGACGTTAGTTCCTGGTGATGATGAATTCAAAGGATACCATCGTCTTGGAAGTGTTTCAATAAGAGATGCCTTTGAGGTATGTTGAAAAAGAATGAGGAGGCGTAAATCCCTCATAAATACAATACATACTTGGTTAGGAGAAGCACTCTCTAACTTCATTAGACGTACACCTCACGTTCTTGTGCCATTCCTTAATAATTTTTCAAATTCAGGTCTACTGCTTTTGGATTTTTTTTTTCTCAAAAAAGGGGTGACGGTGTTGAATTTTGGCGTTGCCTTCACCCTCAGTACTGCGTAATACGTTGTGCCACTGAAGGGGTACTTGTTTCACTTGAAAAAGTATGGACAGGAATATGCCCTTGAGTATTCACCAGCAGTCGAGCTACTCCTCTTCTCTACCCCTTTCAACGCATCAGAGGCCAATTATTTCATCCGGTGAGTTGTGAAACTCGTTATTACAAATTCTGTATAATAGTTTTTGATTTATGCCAGTGAATTTGAATGAAAATACATATTTTTTTCCCTAATAATAGTTGATTAGCCAGTTGATGGAAACTTATTCATGTTTATAGGTCTGAGAAGAGTCGAGAGGAACGGGTTAATTTCCTATAGCTTTCCTCCGCCCTCCCTTTTTAGACACGAGCAGGCTAGACCCTATGTTCTTGCATTCTTCCTTCCTTCCCTCTTCCTCTTTTCTCCCTCTGCTACAATGCCAAATAAGATAGGTCCAGTCAGCTGTAACAGCGGTGTGGTGGGGGAGGTTGTCGCCCTTCTTTATATTTACACAAATTAATAGGAAATTAAAGCTCACTGAACTTAATAACATACCGGTATTTGTATGGCAGAATCCAGTAAGAACCAAGAAAAGCTTAAGGGGAGACCTTGGTGCCGGGGTAAGCATTTACCTTCCTGTAAATAAATTTTGGATTGATTCTTTTATTTTCAGGTATAGGCTCCCTACATCACCTATTGTCGCCGGATTTAGACTGTAATTTCAATTCCTCCTGGTGTACTAACTGTTTGCACCCTCTGCTCACCTGATAGTCACGTGTTTTCAGGTATAGGCTCCCTACATCACCTATTGCCGCCGGATTTAGACTAATTTCTATTCCTCCTGGTGTACTAACTGTTTGCACCCTCTACTCGCCTGATAGTCACGTGTGCAGTACATGGCACCCATCTGTTTTCGGCTGCTAGAATTATGCTGATGTTGTTTCAGGTGCGCCTGTGTTTTCAATTCCACTCCCAGCTGTGCGAGCGTACAGTATAGGAAGGGGGTCGCCCATTAATACCTTTGAATTTTTTTTTTTTGGCCTTGTAACGTTAGGCAGGGTGACGCAGCCCTGCGAAATTCTGCTAGCAGGCAATCACTGTTACGTTGAAAGCCATTTTAGTTGACGCAAATTGCACACCAGTATGTTGAAAAACTGCGATTCAATGTGTGGTGATTGCCTGCTAGCAGAATTTCTCAGGGCTGCGTTACGCTGCGTCACCCTGCGGCCTCATTTTGTGCCTTGCCTTATAGTTGATGTAAAGTTCACTGACTACTGACCCAACGTCGCAGCTCTTGTAGATGTCATTTCATGATGTGCATACAACTTTAAACTTGGAACTAGTCAGTACCAGTCGGGGGGGGGGGTCATATAAGATAAGGAAATGAGGGAGGAGTGTGTTGGGGAGGGTCTTGTAGTATTGCAGACATCCTGAGTTTTATCAGGACAGAGCTCGGCGCTCCTCCCTCTGTTATTTCCACTTTACATGCAAAACCAAATGACTCATTCAGACTTTCGATTGAAAGAAAGATCAGTTGTGTGTCGTGAAAGAGATCTGTTCAGATGAACTGAAGGGGTGTACAGTAATAGAAAACGCCGGATCACCTTCAAAATGTAGTAAATATTTTTTTTTACCGAGACTGTCCTCGTTTCAGAGACTGACCCTTGACACACACACGCATACACCGGCAGCTGGTCACTTTTACGTGAAGGTCTAGTTACTATGGCGTCATTTGAACTTGCCATCTGCTGCTTCTTGGGGCCGGATGAGGAATTTTGCTTAGGGTGTTACTGGTTTTGTGATACTACGGGGCGCGAGGTAAGGAGGAAGGAGGGGCGTGGAATAGGAAGGGAAAGGGAGTGACGATCGAAGGGAAGGAAGAGAGAGAGGGTATCAACAGGAATTTAAATAACTGCTCCAGGCCGTGAGCCATTGAAGGGGGGAGGGAGAAAGCTAGTTGTGATACCGTCAGATGACTGATGGGAGTGAAGTAGGAAGAGAAGGGGAGGATCCCTAGCGTTTTGGGTTTATTGGTTGTCCTTTCTGCGTCTTTCTGATTTGTTGTTGGTTTGTGTTTTCGACGTACATAGCTGGAAGAGGTTTTTTTTCTCTTCCCCCGAGGAATTCAATAGTTGTTCAAAAACTGGATTTCTGGTCTGTAGTTTGCATTAGTGGAGGTGGACTTGCCTTTTTTTTTCTTAGTGGTGTTTTTTTTTCTCTTCGACGGGTGCTGTTAGTTTCTCTCGTGCAGGTCACATCGTTCAGTTTGTCTCGTCCTGTCAAGCTGGAGAGGAGAAGATAGGTTTTGGGACGGTGTCGTGCTTTGGGAGTGTTTGTGGCAGTGTCTCGGATAATAATCTTATTACCGGCTAATCTTTAATAGCGTTATTCACACGCTGTCTGCTCTCCAAGTATTCGGAATTGCCATCTCCATCGTCGCCATTGTATACACTGCAGTAAATTTGCCGCTGTTAAATTATTAATCTTTCTTATCTCTCCATCATAATGGATGCTGCTGTTGCTACTGCTGTTGATGATGATGCTACTGTTGAATTTTCATCATCGATTGCGGATGTTGATATTGACGAAAAGGACTTAATTTCATCGATAACTACTACTACTACTACTACCAGTCATTGTGAAACAGCATCGCATACAGTGTATGTAGTGGAAACTCGTGAGAAATCTTCATTTCAAGGAGAAATATTAAATCGTTCATTGTCGTCGTCTTCATCGTCCTCATTCTCAGCCCTTGACCAAGCTGTTAGTGATGGGGACGATTCCGAAGATAGTCCACGGCATTATCTGGACAGTGATATTCGATTCACGAATGATGATGATGACTTGGAAAGAGAGGACGAGGACAGGCAGGTGGCCCAGGTGGAACTCGAAACGCCCCAAGATGATAGTCGTCTTCCCATTGATATTCTGAACAGTCGCAACTCTTGGCCGGCTGCCGACTTAATTGAATGCGAAGCAGGTGAGAGAGAGTTGCTATATTTTGTTATTGACACAATGCCTTTGTGGTGTGAGCAGTAAAGGGAAGACGTTAGGAGTTTATGAAAGAGAGGTATTTGAGGTCTGTAGGATTTTTAAGGTATTTTTGTGGCTAGTTGAGTCATAGAAATGGCTCCTTTGTCAGTCGGAGAAAGAGGGGGTTTGCGATGACTCACTCGCATCTGTTGTATGTGCATGGTCTGGCGTTATTAGGATGAGCAGTTGAAGGGTTTGAGGTTTAATACAACTGGTTTGAGAGAGAGGACGTATAATCTCGCAGTAGTGTCAATAACACTTGATCAATTGGTTTCTGCAGAAATAATTTTCATAATTTCCTCTGTTAAAGGAAAGGATGTCTAATTTCCACCCTCCATACTTTTTCTTGGGTACAGAAATAATAAATTTCGGATGTTTTTGTTCTGCTGGTTTCAACTCCTCTTCCGTTCATACTCCTCCATTTGTTTTGATTATATTGATCGATATTTGCTACATTTGACACTAATCCTCCATTTTCGGCTGGGGTATGGTTGTGTTGCTATAGGTTTTCCCCTTGGTCTTCTTCTTAATGATGGTAATAACAGTATGTGATGAATTTTTGTAATTTCACGTTGCACTTTTGGCCGGTAGAGAGGAGAAGGCGATGGTTTGATGATGTGAACTGACCTAATTACCCGCTCAATTAATTTTGTTATATCCGGCTGTTGCGTATTAACCAAAAACAAAATTGTTTTATTGAACTACGGCTAACCTTGTTTGCTCGAGGTTTTGAGAAATCGACCTTTTTTTTTTTCTTTTTGTTAAGATGTTACATTGGAAATACTTTGCATCATTACTTTTCTTCTCCCACGCAAATTCCTTCCTGTTTTTTTTTTTTGTCGGGTAGCTGCTTATGTTTTTATTTGAATAGCCTGTGATTTAATAGTCCCTTGGTCCTTCCGCAAGTATGTACTGAAGTGGAGAGCGACGAATTGCGTTGGACACACCAGTTCTCGTCTGATCACTGAAGTTAAGCAACGCAACCCCAGGCAGTACTGAGATGGGTAGCCGCTTGGGAAAACTGGTTACTGCTAATACCCAAAAATCGTCACATTAGTGTAGTGTCTGTGCAGTCTCTGCATAAGAATTATGCTGTGGACGGGGTTCTGACCTTGTAGTTGAAGGGCCCTAAAACGCCAACAAACAACAACAGAAGTGGACTTTCGTTGTAAACGAAAGATTTGTCACAGATATTAAAGGAAAAAGAAAAACGGGAATAAGAAATGGCTGCTACGTATGTGGTTTGAAAGTAATGGAGTGGTCCGAGACATGTATGGTATGGGTGTCGTGAAAGTCCTCCAAATACTGAGGGCAAAGAGTAAAATGCTAGTTTCTTGACTTCTGAATTTGCAGTTTTATTCTGACAGCTGGAAAGTGTTGAATGTCTGGTTTTCGTTTGTTAATATTTCTATCTTGAACTTGACATCATCAGTCATGTTGTGCTGGGCCTTGGCCACTAAAGGAGGATATTGTTCGTCTCTTGTCTCCTCGTTATACCTCCCCCCTCATCGTCCCGTCGTTGGTTTTTTTTTTTAACAACTGAGATTCTTATTCATTCGATGTTTCATTTTCGTCTTCGCTCCGCCCTCGTCTTCGAGACTGTTATGTTGAAATGTCAAAAATGGAAGTTTCTTCTAGGGTTAGTCATAGTTGAAAAATGTCGGTTTTTCTTTTTCTTGAGTTTAAAAAACTTCTTTGAAATGAAAAGTGTTTTTTTTGGGGGGAGAGGGCGTGTGCCTCTCTATATTCCTAGTAACCAAACACTTGAATTTACATTTCAAACTAGACATTGACTCCCACAAGCTTCCTCCGCCGCCTCCTTCTGTTACTACTACACTTTCATCCTTGTTTAGTCCGTCACCACGTATTTTTTCCTCTGCTTAGACAACCCAACCCTTTAGCTTAAAAGTTGAATAGCCATTTAGTGCAAAGCCCTTCTTTGATTCATAGACTTTGTATGTAAGGCGTCTTTCTAAAGATGAGTAAACATGAAATCGGTTCTTTTTCTCCTCCTCAGCTTATTTCTAGCCGATAGTCGAAGGAATTTAGTCACTAGGGTCAATTCCTATGCCTTGTTAAGTCGCGATATCGTATCATTCATTTATTATCTCTGAAAGTCAGATGCATCATCACGAAAGTTTTTGGAGATGTTTTTTTCATCATTGAGATTGTCCTCGAGTACTTTGAACTTGGAGTTTCCTTTCATGACCAAATGTGAAACTTAACGTGGCAATCACTGAAGTATAAAATTGCTCGTAGTGCTCCTTGAAATCCATTAAAACCTTATTAGGGGCCAGTTAATTAAGTAGGAGGTCACCCATAAAATTGGAAGTGGTTGGATTGCCGGCGATGTGTTAAATTCTTGTTACCTCCGTTGGCCAGCTTAGTTTGGAGGGTCATGGGTGGTAAGCAATTTGAATATTGTTTGAAGGGTGGCACTAAGAAGGAAGTCGTGAAAAGACTTTTTTTCAGAAGCCTATGTAAATACATAATCTTAAGCGTGTCATTTAACTGTTGTCCTTTATAGCATCTCGACGTCGACAACCAAGTGGAGATTTGCGAAATCGTTATTGGCAAGGGTTGTTTTAAATCTGTACTTATTTTTTTTCTTTTGGCTCTCGTTTTATAAATGTTAGCTGCCGATAAACCCGATTATGGATTAAACGAGATTCCGAGTTTGAAAAACATAAAATCAAGATTTGAATCGACTGACGCTGAAAATGGGCACGATGCTTCCTTGGTATCTGTCCAAGTCAAAAGATCGGAAAGCATCGCTAGCAAGATGGCCAAGTGAGTATTATGATTGATAATTTGAAGTGTTATAGTTTGCTTATTGTTTGACAGGTGTAGCAAAGTTTTTTCGTGGAGTACCTTTTTTTAAGTGTGTGGAAAAACAATTTTGTTTTTTTGTTCAGGTTTCAGAGTTTGCAATCTCCTGACGGTGAACACGATCATGATTCATCGTCCTCAAGTGAAGAAGATGACCAGGATGACAATCAAGATGTCCAAGTAGCAAAGGAGTCTAAGAAATCCAAGAAAGAAAAGGTAAATTGTTTACGCCTCTGTGCTTATAAGGCAAGTTTTGGATTCTGTCCATTTTGAATAAAATTAACATAGTATTTGCATGTGATTTTTTTAGTATGCTTGTCTGCGAGCGCGAGATAATACTGCATGCTTTTGTGTATAATCTCAGGTGCTGCCTAACTTCATTTTTTAAGCCAGTTCAGTTTTTTTACCCCCCTAACTATTTTTTGGGAATTACAAAAATGTAACTTTAGGGCAGAACATTTTTTTGGCAGGTAATACAAAAACTTGGGTAGCCAGATCAATTTTTATTTCAGTAATGGTGCAAGATTATTTATTTCTACTTCCCCTGATTTATCAAACATTATTATTGGTTTTTTTTTGGATGTTGGTGGCACCTCTGCGATGATTTTACTTGCCATTTAATATTGATATGAATTCTTTCTTATTATCCCTAAAGCCTTCTCCCCAAATCGAGGTTGAGATTGCCAATGAAGAGGAAGTAAGTGATATCCATAATAACCCCTTTTTCTTCTTTTATGAAAAACTCGAAAATATACTTTCATCAGCACATATTTCACTTCTCATATGGTGTTATTATAAAATTCTTGGAATTGAAATTTATGGTTGGTTCTGGTTTACAGTTGACTTGCAATGTTTAGATCCTTCACCCTTGCTGTCACTGGTGGTACTGCTGCAGAGGAAACAATAGGGGATATTTTTCTTTCTACATCTCTAAAACTGCTAGTTTGACTTGTAAAATTCTGGAAACTAACATTTATAAACTAAATTCTTCCAAAATTAATCAGTTTTTTTTCTTTCTTACTGCTTGTAAACTTGTAAATCATAACTTTCCCCACAGTTCTTCTCTCTATCTCACCTGTAAGAAAACTGATAGCGAATGCAAATGTTTTGACTGGACATTGGAGGAGAGAATTTGCATGTTATTCAAATAATAAAAAAAAGTTTAGACTTGAAGGTTTCAATTGGTTTGCACTTCAGGGCAGAATTTTACAGCATGGGCTTTCCGTTTATCTGACGCTTTCTAATCATCCATTTACTTCTCATAATTACTTTGGAAACCCTTGTGAATGTATTAAAAATTCAAGTGCTGATATAAAAGTAGTATTTTCTCCTCCGTCCTAAATTTTTGTCTCGTTTCGCGTTCAGGTCGTTTTCAGTGGAATGTCCGAACTAAAATCTCAATGGGAAGCAGTGTCCACATCTACAAAAGAAGAGAGAGCTCGGGAAAGACAAGAAGAATTAGCAAAACTTCGTCTTCGATTATGTCACGTAAGTTTATCATAGTCTTGGTAAGCGGTAATGAAATGTTTGACTTGAATTTTGGTTTATTTATTTATTTTATTTTTTATTGGTTTTGTAGGGCAAGGGAAATGTTAAAGCTATGTATGAGAATGCCTGTGAAGAATCAAGTGGCAAGTCGCCTACTCGTTTTGAACAAGTGCCATTGAATGGAGACATCCGCGCTAGTTTTATTAAAGAGAAGTTTGAAAAGGGAGATGTAATCAACGATGTTGAAAACGAAAAAGTCGAAAGGATGCAGCGTGAAAAACAAGAAGATTTAAGCGTTTTTGATCAAGGTTAGTTTTAAGTGGTGAACTGAGTGTCCGGCCTGTGTAAGCGTGTGCATGGTTGTGATAATTCTCTCTCCTTCAGGTACTGCTAATGATGCAAGAAATCTCTTCAAACAAATGGACTCTACGGTTAGTAAGACGACAACTGTGACTTCCACTTTGTCGACATCTCCAACTAGTAACGTGAAACGATCACCAAGCATGCGATCTCGAGAAGTTTTGGGTGCTCAAACTCCTACTGTAGTGGATGGAGAGATAGTGAGGGCATCTGACAAGGTTGAGGATGACTTACCAGCATCCCTAGATCTGTCTTCGAAATTCAAGTTCTTTGAAAACTACCAAGTAAATAAATTAAGAATTATGGATCACTGATTTTTGCCTCTCATCCGAAAATTTGACATGTTAATGGTTTGTTTAGGATGGACAAGGAACTCAGGAAAGAAAAAGATTCACGATGACTCCTCCGCGAGAACCGGTAAAGGAATCGTCTCCAGAAGTTGAGATCGCGCGTGATCCGAACATCGTGAGGTGTTGCGATAAGGAAGAAGAGGTCATGGTTACCGATACCACTCGGAAGATGCTAAACAAATTCCGAGAGTTGGAGAGCCAAGCTGATCACGACGAAGTACCTTCAGGCCCTAAACCACTCAAACGTATCACTCCTCCAAGAGAATATACGAAAGATTGGGAATCTTCTCCAGAACCAGAACTTCCAAGGGATCCTAACATCGTGCGTGCCTGTGACAAGATTGAAGATGACTTCCTCATTGAAGCCCACAAAGCCAAGAATTTGAAACAGAAGTTTGAAAGATGGGATCAAGATAGTGAAGTGGAGAGGGAGAATCGCCGAAATGTTGATGAGGATTTGCAACCCAGTCCTGAAACTGCAAAGAACCTTAAAGCCAAATTTGAAGCACTGAATGAAGAGCAGGGTGGCCAAACTTTGGAGAGACCGAAATCCAAAATAAACAGGTTTATTGTAAGTACCGATGTCTTATGAATGTTTCATTGAAATATAATTGGTGTTGGTCTTTTGCTACTTTTTTTTTCAAACTTGCTTATTGTGCGAATGACACCGCTTTAGCTAGCCACGTAGTGATAACCATATTAACCCTAGTGAAAAGACGTCTTTGAGCTTGGAGGCCATTTACGATTTTACTAGACCATAATGAACTGTGAACATTTTTTTTAACCAGGGATAGATGTTTGTCAATATGCTGAACTATGGTTTAGCACTGGTACGGTTATGGAGTAACAGATACTTCATTGTTGTGAGAGTTGGTCCCCTTTTTCAGTAGTTGTGTCACTGTCATTTGCATGAGATGATAAATTTAGCAATATGTGTTTATCTGAAAGTCGTTTGGTTATTTTTTCCGGCGACTTGACTACTTCTACTTTTTTTTTTTTTTTTTTTTTTTTGGAGACTTGACAACCTGACAGCATGATTGTGAGGTAGTATACTAATCCAACAAGAGGTTGGTTGTAAATCTGGAGACATGTGGAAGTCTTGCTCGTCATCCGTTTGTAGTCGTTGATCTTTCTAAAAGTTTCAGCCTATCGGCGCTGTTGACCACTAGAATAATAGCAGGAGAAGCAGTTAAGCTCTCTGACAATAGTTTTTTTCCCTCCTACCATTATACTGTCCTGTGTCCATGCTGGATATTCACGATCCAAAAGTATCCCACTAACAACACCACTCGCAGACGAGTTTATTTAATTAATTTTGCATCAGTGGTGCAAATTAATTTGTAAGACTGTTTTAGGACATTGAACTACCTGGAGAATGAACCTGCTGACTGTGACGTGCCTCTCTTGCATGTCGGTGTAGCAACTGTTGCATCACAGAAGGGAAGGAGTAGGTGTGGCTTACTTGGACACACCATTATATAACAGGAATGATAAACGTAGTGTGGCAATTAATAATAATTAATAATTCTACCGCTGCTGATGCTTTTTTTGTGATGACTCTGGCATGAGATATATAATAGGGGTATGAATGAATGAATTAATAACCTGCTGCCGGCTGTGCCAACAAGAGACTTGGTTTCTTGTGGGTGAAAGACTTTTGTGCACTAATACATATGTATTGCAAGAGCAAAATAAGAAATTTTGTGGACTGAAAAACTTGAATTTTTTCTTTTTTTCTTTTTTTTTTTTTGCAAATTATGCTGTTTATCGTTTCTTCCGTGTAGTGAATCTTCCGTGACACTCGATGCCATGATTTGGCTCCTCCGCCTACTATGTCACAAGTCTCCTCTTGCTCTGTCTGTCTCTCTCGAAACTTTTAAAGAGGACGTTTAAAAAATGTCGGCGGTGAGAAGTTTAAAGGAGTGATGCCAGTGCAGTTCCAAACACACACACCCTCACAAAAAAAGCTGAGCAATAACTTGTTACACACGACTTAATAGCTATCGTCTTTTGAACATCGTTTGGTGGACTTGATGTGGTGATGATCCTCCAATAGTGGTGGTTTTGATGCCTATCACTTGAGTGTCTTTCTGTTGGTTTTTTTTAAAAACTTCGTCCTATGTGGTTTAATTATTTCGACTCAAATCGTGTGGAAACTCTACTGGACATTTATACATCGTTGTTTATAAAATTTAATTATTTAGATGTGCGTTTCCGTTCCCCTTTCCCCTTCCCTCTCCAACTTGTTTTTCTTGTGTTATCGTGCAAACTCTGATAGACATTTGACTTTAGCTTTATTTTAACTCCGAATTTTTATAATAGTTTCTCGTTTTAATCACTTGAAGGGAATGTCTTTTTTCCATGTACAAGATATCGTTTATAACAGTCTTTTAGATGTTTTTTTTCTCCTGTCGTTAATAATTTGGAGATTAATTGTCGTTAATGTTGGAAAGAAAATGTAGTACAGATCTAGGTACTGCCGATTTAATGCGAATTAAGTTTTTTTTTTTAATGCAAACGTGAGGGAGGAAGTCAATTTTGGATTATTCAGTTAAAGGATTGAGATTGGAATGCTGGCTTGTCCAGAAGTGATGCTGTTTACCAGATTGTTGCGCGCTCTCTCTCTTACTCGATTCTGTTTTCTCAAGTTTTGGAATAATAATGGGATATTGTGGTTATATCTACTGCTTGACCACTCTTTGATTGTTGGATCAGACCTGAATTTTGGTCCTTTTTTAAGATAAGAAATATTTTTGTCTTCCCTCTTCCTCTCCCCCCTTTTCGATAAGTGTGTAAAGGGAGACATCTTCAAAGTGCTATTCATATTTTACATTGATATATAATAATGATCTTATTTGTAAAAGTTGCATGGATGGCGGTGTCAATAAGTGAAAAGGGAATTTCAAATGTATGTTGCATAATGACATGGTGATGGATTTAATTTTCAGCAAATTTCTTTTTTTAAAGTGAAATAAAGCTTTTAGATGCCACTATATACGCATCCACGTTGCAATCCAAACTTGAATCCGATACCAACTAAAGGTTTTTTTTTAAAACTAGTTTTAGAGCGTGCATCTGATTATTTAATATATTAGTAGATATGATGTTACTTTTATTTAAATAAATTTATTTTTCTTAGGACTTTGGTGATTCTGCCAACAGTGATCTGTGCGATCTGTGTGGAAAGAAGGTTTATCCAATGGAGAAATTGGAAGTTAGTGGTCACAAAGTGCACAAGACGTGTTTTCGATGTTCCCATTGCAGTGCGATATTAAGGTAAATTGTGGTTGGTGTTAATCATTGTTATAGTGCAACCTCTCTAATTGGTGCACCTGTGGGACCTGGCAAAGTGTACCCATCAGAGGGGTATGAGACATTAATAATACTGTTGTTTAATTTATTCAGTTACAGCACATATATTGTTTTATATTGTGTTTTCTAAACTGAAAAAAGTGCATTGTATAATATAATATTTCACAAAATTCTTGACGTATACAAATTTAATTTTTACAAACAAATCAATGAAGGGTCGTTTATCTAGAACAGCGGTGGAGAACCTGTGACCCACCGTGCAATTTTAAGTGACCCAGCGTGAATCGTATCTAGTTTATAGTCTCATAGTGTGTGGTGGATGAGGACCTGGTGAGCTAAAACCCACAAACCCAACCCTGGTACAGGCGAGATAATGGTATTATGATGATGTTCTCTATTTGCTACTTTAATAAACTAATTTATTCATTATTATTAATAATTTTTTATTCATAAAATTAAATAGCGCTTGCACTTGACCCGTTGACAACCTATTTGGTTTTTTTCGTGTTATTGTGACCCGTCTTCAAAAAACAGGTTCGCCACCACTGGTCTAGAATCAAGCTACCTTCTTATTTTTTTGTCTATGGCAGGGTCGGGTACCCATCTTGCCCCTCTGAATACATGTAAGGGTGATCCTTTGGACAGTGTTTTTCCACAGCCAGTTGCAGACCAAAGCTGCAACCCCTATGCATATTTATTTGTTGGTCTAATTTTCTTTGGGTTATTCCACCCATGCCATGCTCCTACACCTGGAAATTCTGCCTCATCTATCATTTGCATAGTAGTTCCTTTATGTGTAAATGCCGTTGAACACCATATGGGACGGCGCACTCGGGGCATCTATCTTGTAGAAAAGAAGGCAACCCACCTCAGTCCAGTATCCGAACCTAGAACCACTGCTGCAGTTACCAAGCACACTACCCACTACGTCACCGAGGCGGGATGTACCCATTACAGAGGTGGTTTTCTGAAAAGTGGTGACGTGTATTAGGTGTACCAATAGAGGAGTAGTAATAGCATAAAGCCTATGGGCGAAAAATCGCTGCCTGAAAAATCTGTACCGATATGAGGGGGTGTACCTATAGAGAGGTTTTACTGTAGTTTGTTTTTCTTACAGTATTTCTGGTAAGCATAGTTGTTGTTGTGTGTATATGTTAAAATAATTTTTGCTGTACTTACCTGTTTATTTAGAATGGACAATTATACAACGAGTGAAGGTGCTCTTTATTGTAGTCCACATTTCAAGCAACTTTTCATAACTAGAGGAAATTATGATGAAGGTTTTGGACGTGAGCAACACAAAGAACGTTGGAATAAAAACAGTCGATCATCAACTCCTAATTCAAGTGGATACGAATTACAGTATACAAATGGAGAGTATGCAGATGAATGAAGTGTGACTGAAATGTTTAGAAAGAGGCATATATTTTAAATTTATTAATATTACCTTTATGTAATTGGCTTACTTTACAGTTGTCCAGGAACTTGTTTTCTTGTTACTGCTGCAAGCCTCTTGTATTTTATATACAGTATTTATGAATGTGAAATATGACCGTCGTCCATCGTGTGCTCCTTCTTACTTATGTTAAGATAATTAATTTTGTCTTCTTATAACTGTCTTATTATGTCTTTATAAGGCAGTATGTGTTACCAATTGGAAATGATGCAGAAAAGGCATTGATGAGATTCCACGATTCTTTCAGACTTCGGTGTGTCTTAGCCAGGTGATTTGCCAAACTATGAGCACTTAGTCAGATGGGTGTTGCTAAAAAAAGTTCTGGACACTTCTGTAATTTGTAAGTTCGATGATGGTCCCATGTTTATTGGACAATCAAAAAGGCTGTGTGCGTGTGAGGAGGACTATCGGTCGATTGAAGTTGCTATCAGATTGATTTGACTGTAAAGGTTTTCAAATTTTTTTTTTTGCCTTTGATGATTTAAGATCTATTCGACGTTATCCTGTTTTATGTTTATAAAGTGCAAGTTTTTATTATGGGTATTGCCATTTCTACTAGGGCGTCCTTATATTGTTTTTAATTTGAATGCTGCCTTTTAATTTTGTACAATTTTCAAGGATTAATTTCAAGATGGCCTCATAGGTTCTGTGCATTCCTTACTATGAATTTCTTTGTGTGTTCTTGGATGTTATCTCTCAACCATTTTTCATAAGCTGAGCTGTGATAGCCGTGCATGATTGTAAAATTGATATTCCTTATCGGGTTTGAGTAGGTACCAGGGTTTTTTATGAAATAAACTTAAATTCGATCCTAATTAACAAGGTGCTGTATAAACGACAACTAATTTGCTCTCAATTGCATTTCGCATGTGGCCTGGAATATCCCTGTTACTTATTGGTAGTGTGCAATAGGTCAGACACTATGCAATAAAGCATTAATTTACCAGGCAAAATTTCTATTTTGGTTGTATAGTGTGGTGTTGGGACAAGTTGGGTAGACTAGCATCCCCCCACAGACAACCCAGCCAATAATCCGGGTTCCAGACGCCTGGCTGCGGAGCCCCCAGTCAGAGCATGTTCAGTGGACCCACAGACCCGACCCTGCCACTGGTGGGATAAGGGTATGATGATGATATTCAATAGATTTATTGGGGAATTTGAAGACGTAGTACTCATTAAAATGACTTCGTGTTTCGGTTCAAAACCCTCACAGATGTTGATGATTAATGAACTCGGCTACTAATTCTAGTCCTGCATGAAAGTACTACCGAGCAGTGACGTCACACAGACCTCTCGCACGTGCATGACGTCACCACAGAACACGATCTTGGAATTCGAAAATGGCAGATTTTTAATTTCGTTACCTGTCGAATTCTTTGTCTCCTGACTTCATTTTATTAGTGTCTTTCAAAGTTACTGTGGTCAAAATTATATCAAAAGTAATAGTTCGAACGTTGAATATACGAACGCACGTGTGCAACTTGTTAATATTCCAAATGGCGGTGAAATTCTATCGTGATAAGGGCTAACGACATAAAATTCGTACACGCGCAAGAACTACTGCTTCAATATACAGGTTAACTCGATTTTAAAGACTAGAGGTAAGAAAAAGTTTATTTACGTATTTCAATTATATTCTGCATTTAACGTATTTGAAAATAAAATGCCATACACTCAACCTAAAAACTGGCAAAATGGCTACAGGTACATAAAAAGTCGATGAAACAATTGCCCTTGTACAAAATATTCCAAGTCTTCAAATATATTATAGGTTATGTGAGATATTTATAAACCTGTATCAGGTGCAGATTCTTGAATGTAACGCTGGACTTCTTTAAACTTAGGATGCGCAGCATCTCTTACTAAACTTAGTACCACACTTTCACTGGTAGTCAAATATGCGCCACAACTTCTTAGGAGCTTGAATGCATATTTCCTATGTATTTCCAACAGAACACAGAAAAAGTTGGAACATGTGATAGCTAGTTACAGTACAGGTGCAAATATTTGAATATAAATGTAAGAGAAAGTTTTTCGTCATACCTGTCTACGAGACTACGTGATGAGCAAGCATCCACTACAATATGTACGTTGTAGTTTCTTTCTAGTAAATCGAGGGCAGTTTGCTGAATGCAGGCGTGAGTTTCTATTCCACACAAAATGATGGACTTAACATGGGATTGTTGCTGCAGGACGTTCACAACATCTGGTACTAACATGCAGAATTGAGTTTTTGCATATGGTTTCAGGTTGTACTCCTGAATGCCAAGTTCAGGAACTGTTGGTCCAAGTCCTAATGAGGAGAAAACAGCATAAATCTGTATATAACTTATTACGTGAGTATTAAGATAGCAACTAGACAGAACTCTGTGCAATTACACAATGTATAAGTGATTGTGTTGGTGAATTCTTGCCTGGATTTTCTTAGTTGGATTGTGTCATCAATCACGCATGAACTCCATGACTTAACTACATCCGTAGTGATGTCTGACATTAATGAATTGCCCTTTGTAACAGGGTACCTTCCTTACCTTTGGGGTACTGCTCGGTTACAATCACTGGCACTTCCAAGCTCATGGCAGTTTTTAATATTCTGTTTGATGTTAGTACGATCTGATCGAAGTACTTGACGGTTGGTCTGAATTTTACTTGCATGTCACATAACAGGAGAGCTGTTGTTTTGGGAACCAACAACGCAGACTTCTTCAAGAGATTAGCCATGTTGTTCAACCTTTGTTCTGTCTCTTAATACGTTTGAGCCTGCTGGTTTAAGTACAGACACTGCGCAACCACTCTCATTTGCACCTAACCTCACATCACACGATGATATAGGCTTTTGCTGCTGCCACAAATAATTTGTCTACAACTTTATGGTGGCCTTGTATGCGGTCAGCTGGCTGGACTCTCAATCAGTCGATTAGTGAAAATGAGACGGGCTGTCCAGAAATTTAGAAGAATAAATAGAAGTTTATAGTTTATGAACGCCCCCGATAACTTCGAGTAATCTCTATGATATCAGGATCAAATTTTAACCATTACACTGCAGTTCTTGTCTTTTTTTTTGTGATAGTCATTAAGTTTAGAACTATGATGTGGGGGTCGACACAGGTCATCCTTTCGGTGGCCGTTGGTGTTGCTATTCTTCAAGGCACATTCTGTGAGAAACACATACTACAATCTAAACCTCATCAAGATCGTTCTAAACACGTAAACTTCGTCTTACTGGGTGCAACAGGAAATTTGGCACAGAAATATCTTTGGCAAGGTTTGTACGATTTGTTCACGGGCATACGGCGTGTTGACGAGCCTTACGCTGGCCTTGAAGGGAGTACAGTAGCTTTTTATGGCGGCGCTAGAGCTGAGCGCCAGTCGGGCGAGGAAGCTTTGAAAGACATTCTCAAAAATAACATACAATATGAAAGTGTGGCTGACGGCGATGCTTTTGCAAAGAATGTGGCCTACGTGCAGTTAAAAACATGTGAACATTACGAAACATTCTGTCGGGATGTTTTGAACAAAGTTGATGCTACCGCTGACCAAAATGACGAAGGTGACGGTTACTGCTATGAAGGAGGAGACTGCAGTACTTTGACATCTTCCGTTGAATTAGGTCGGGTATTTTATTTGGCGGTGACTCCATATTCATACGAAGAACTGGCAGAATGTATTCAGAGGTAAGAGTGTGTCGTACGTTACCAAGGTGATGAAAAAGGCTGTACAGTCCACGCTATAAACGTAGAGTAGGTTGTCGATCTGAGAATGACTGACTGTTTGCTTCATTTTAGAGTTTGCAGACCTCCGGATTCGAGAACGTGGCTGAGACTAGTGTTGGAGAAGCCATACGGGTCAGATTTAAGCAGTGTCAATGCTTTGACGTCGTCTTTGTTGAAGCATTATTCAGAGGAGGAGGTGTATCTAGTTGACCATTATCTCGGCAAAGTCATTGCAAAACAGATGCTGCCTTTCCGGTGAGATATGCTGAAGAACGTACATTATTCTCTTGGTCCATGATTGTATGTCTGTCCAAACTTGGCTGAGGCCTAAACGTTTCAGAAATCATTTCTGCAAATTTCGTTGGTCTTAATTACAATGTGCTCGACTGATGGGGCGATCGTAGCGTATTATCCGTGGTGTCCGTAAGGGTGACTGTGTGGTAACACAGTGGTTGGTAGGTGACCTTTGGCTGGACTGGAAGCTTCAGACGTCCGTAGTGGCCAGGCCTGTACTGTAGTACGTTGGACTATACAGTGTATAGCAATGGTTCCCAAGCTTTTCATGTAGAATGCCATATCAACTATTTGCAGTACTTAAGCGGGCTACAACGTTATAAAATTCTAAATGTTTATTAAATTATAAAAGTCGTGCAATATCATTCTTAACTTTCAGCAACCAAATTCTTAAAACTTTAAAAGCAGTCATGCTCAAAAGCTCTGTTGCTCAAACCCATTACCTCGGCTAGGTCAGTGAATCTGGAACGTTGTGCCGCAGAAGTAGCCTCGCAGGCCACTATCAGAGCTGACGGGCCACAAGTCCACGGTCCGTGGTTTGGGAACCTCTGGTGGATAGTAACGATAATAAAAATTTTTTTTGACTAATTTATAGTTATGAAAATCGTCTGTGGTTAGAACCTTTGCTGAATAATGAGTTTGTGGACAGAATTGAAATTGTTATTAAGGAAAAGGAAGATGCAGAAGGTATAATTTTTTGTTTGTAGCTTCCACTTTTATCATGATTGGTTCTGCATTTAAATTACCACTAAAATATTTGCTTAGGTGATTGGCTTGCTGAGGTCATTTCGCAATGCTTCTGCTCGTTTTTTTTTTGCTTATCTTTTATTTTGGGCATTTGATGATAGCTGATAAATATTGCCTTCATTGTGTGTCTCTCCACGTAAACTATAGATGTGGTATTTTTCGTTGTTGAAATTTTCTTCTTGAAATTTAAAATAGGACGCCTCAACTACTATGACACTTATGGGGTCTTCTTGGACATCTTGCAAAACCATGGCATGGAAATGCTCACTCTAGTGGCTATGGACTTGCCACAGAACCTGCAGGACACTCAATCTATCAGACAGCAGAAGGAGCGATTTCTAAAATCGGTATCGCCTGTAAATCCGCGTAACATAGTTGCAGGCCAGTACCGGGATTATGTTCATCATGGAAAAATGCAGTTCAAAGATGAGACTTTCAATAGCAGCACAGCGACATTTGGTGCAGTGTTGCTGCAGATATCTAACCCCAGATGGAGAGGCGTTCCTATCTTCTTGGTGTCTGGAAAAGCTCTAGGTAAAAAATCAACGTATATAAGAGCTATCTTTAAAGATTCGGAATTTCACCTAGGTAATATTCCAGAAACGAGTGGATTTATTCCTAAAGAACTCGTCTTCACCATTTCTCAGTCAGGGGTTGGGGATGTAACTGGCCCCAGTATCGCGTTGTCAAACAACATGATGGATTTCCCTAATTATGCATTTGTTGGCTGTCCGTTTAAGAAAATCCAGACAAATAATCATATTGTCTGTTTGCATGAAGGAGAAGATAAGGCGTATTCATCAGTGGTTTCCAATGTTGTGCTTGGACGACGAGACTCTTTCGTAGGCCTTCAGCAGTTAACCTCCTCATGGAACATGTGGGGGTTAGCTATCAGTCATTTAACCTCTGGTTCCTTAGCATTAAGGCTTTATGATAGCGGTGATGAGGACAAGTTGAAGTTTGTGAGGGGACCTTTTGGTTTAGCATTCGCAGATGATTTGCAGAGCATTCCTGAAACTGAGGAACAGTATTCTGCAGAATTTACCCCTCAGTTGAGTGGGAGAAAAACTGTGGTCAAACCGACTCTAGAGTTAATGGAAACTGTGTCACACGATCTCTTGGTGACAGCGCAGATATCCTTAAAAGATACAGATGCCTTTCACTTGGCGTTCCCTGGTGGTCGCACTTCGAAGACCCTGTTTCATTATCTGACATCAGAAAGATTGTTTCCATGGGATCGCGTTCATGTTTGGTTAGTTGACGAGAGGTGTGTGCCATCTAACCATCAACAGTCCAATTTTCTCAATTTGGAAGAGCAGCTTTTGGCTCACAGTTGGGTTCCCCACTCTCAGGTTCATCCGATGCCTGTAAATTTGGCTCATGGTCTCTGCGATCCCAAGGACAATGGTTCTCTCCTGTATGAAAAGTGGCTGAAACATCATCTTAATGATGGTGGACGTTTAGAAGCAGTAGTGTTGGGAGTTGGTGTGGATGGGCATATTGCTTCACTTTTCCCAGGTGGGAGCTACTATTCAGAAAAGGACGACAGTGATTCAGCAGGGAGTCCCTGGGTGATCCTCACAGAGTCTCCTCCCGGTTTGGGCACTGTTACAGATCGCATGACGCTATCGTTGAGATTTCTTCTTCAGGCGAAGAAACTACTTGTTGTTATAACTGGTAAAGATAAGCATGGTGTTGTAGAAGCCTTGTCAAAGGAGACCCAAGTAGAAAATGATTATCAGTTTCCTGTCGGTCTCCTGTTAGGACACAGTGACGTCACGTTATACATTGACGATGATGCGTTTCATGGTTAACACTTAGTGTAATTCTTTTGTTAGGGTTCCTTTTTGACTGTTTTTTTTCTCTCTCTCCCCTTTTAAAACGTGCGTTGAAATTCTACTAATTGGTAGCTATTTTAGTCGAAAAGGTGTTGTGAGTAACGTCTGACTCTGAAATTTTGTAGTTGGGTTTTTCCTTTTATGTTATTGAAAGGAGAGGGTTGATGATTTAGAAGCGAGGCTAATTTCTGGAATCTAAAACATCCGTAGCTGTACGACGAGTAAGCAGGTACAACGTATTATGCTACTAATAGTGTTTCCTCCGCCATAATCACGCCGTGACCCCCTTAAATGACGCAATGTTATCGCCTGATGTATGATGTCACCTTCATCCCATTGGTTTTTCATTTTTTTTTTCAACTTGTAAGGCATTATGTCTTTCAAGAGGTTACATACTTTTTTTTCTTTTTCTCCTTCTTTCGTCTCCACTTATTTCTCAGTAACCTGCCATGTTTTTTTTGTAGAGATTGAACCTAGGAATTTGTAGCATAAAAGGGAACCACTTCATCTTTTTTTGTTTACCCCATAAGAAAACATTAAAAGGTATACATATATTGCCTGCAAGTCGATTGTGGGGCGGAATTTCCTGTCCTATTCAAGTGGACTTGTCGGGTCCCATAGCATGATATCTTACCTGTACTTTTGGAGGCAGTGCACATTCTGTGGCCTTCACCTACCATTCGACCCATTCTACACGTACACATTTTATATTCAAAATAAAAGGGGGCGAGGTGGTTATAACGCAGGGACATCACATCTTCTATCTTTCTTCCCCCCTTTACATCAACCCTTCCTTTTTTTTAATGATTATGATAAATGCGGATACTTGTTGTTATTTTGGCCATAGCATCAAATGAAAAATGGCCACTTGTCATGTTTTAAGAAATAAAATGTTATTTTAATGGATTTAACTTCGAGCCTAACCAAATCGAGTGCTGTCTATGTATGTGCGTGATGTCACAACCATTGCAAATGGGGTATGATGGTCCATCAGTTGGCAGTATATCCCTGGTACACTATAGGGGAGAAATGATCATCCATTTAATTTGAGGGAGATTATGTCACGGACAGACTCATATTACTGGTCCTTTTTCCCCAAGGACCATTCAACAATGGAACGCTTTGGTGAAGTGGAAAGTTTTTCTAAAAGGGGGGGGGGGGTACCATCATAGCAACAGGTAATGGGTGGCAGAATAGATGCTATGCTTCAGGTTCTTTTGGGGTTTCAAGGTTTTAATACTTAGGATTGAAAATTGTTCTCTTCACTGTCAATTTGGCCTAACAGGGCTGCTTGCAGTGCATTCAATTAGAATTAGAACTACACGTAAAGGAACCTTATCTATACGGAAAGGTTTGCAGACCTGACAACATCTCCAGGAGTAGAAGCTCATCTGTTTATTGGTCTCTATCTTAGTTTGTATTCTGGAATTGGTCGTTTTTGAGATTCATTCTTGGCCTACTCGGGGGAGCGGCAAATTGCGTTGGACACACCAGTTCTCGTCTGATCACTGAAGTTAAGCAACGTAACCCCAGTTAGTACTGACAAGGGTGGCTGCTTGGGAAAACTGGGTACCGCTAGTATCCAAAAATCGTCCCATTAGTGTAGTGTCTGTGCAGCCTCTGCATCAGAACTACACAGTGGACGGGGCTCTAATGACCTTGTAGTTGAAGGGCCCTAAAACATAAGCAAGCAAGTTGGCCTACTCGGGCTGTGTGTGCTGTTTGTACCAAATGGGCAGTAAGACCTTGATTCCGAAAAACGGCAGTGAGAGCTGAATAACTGACATTAGGACAATAAATAATTGCAATCTGGCCAGCTTTAGACATGACGATTACCAAACCAGAATTTCCTTGTTTCTCAGAAAAATTTGACTGTAGATGGTGCAGGGATGCAATAGCCCAAAATATCCAACGTTTTTAATAGCAGGATATCGGTGAATGCGGTGGAATCGGCTTCAGTTGGTTTATTGGCATACTTACCATTTACTTCTTGCTGCCGTTAGACGGTCAGAGCCGGTTCTGTCAGGTGTATTATGCATCCTTACACTGTGCACTGTATGGCCACTGAAGGCCATCGTAGATGACAAGGGAGTTATTTTTTTGTCAATTTTACCTTGATGGCTGATATTGTACAGACAAAATTGAAGGTGTATAGTTGAAGTCTGTCACTGCTTGATTGTGTCTGGCTGGCCCGGCTTGGAACTGGGGTAACTTAATCCCCCCTGTCCTATTGTTATTATTAATAGCGTACACTAAATTCAAGAACTAAGTAGCATTTGATTGAATTTGGATAAATGGGGCGCATGGGACTACCAAGTGTTATTTGGACTGTCTGCCTGGTCGGGTTTTTGTTTGTTTTGTTGGTGTTTTAGGTGTGTCCAACGCAATATAACCTCTCCCCTGGTCGGGTAAACTGGTCAGTGTGTGTGTGTGCGCCACTCTTCAGGATGTGATAAATCAACGAGGTTATCCTGTGAAACTTGTGCCAACTTTCACTATTTTGTTCTTTGCCGGTAAGTGGCGGTGGACATTAATCCTAGACATCCATTAGCACGCTCGGCAACTGCGTCAGTAGTTCTAGGTTCGATACTGGACCGAGGTGGGTCGACCTCTTTCCGGCGAGAGAGAGAGAGAGAGAGAGGCCGCGAGTGTGCCTTCTTTCGGATGAGAAGTAAAACCGAGGTCCCGTGTGGGTGTACGATGGCACTTGAACGTAAAAGAACCCTCTCTACTACGCAACGGGTAGATGAGGCAAAATTTTCAGGTGTAGGAGCTCGCCCCTTGGCATCGGTAGTATTCCCCAACGAACACTAGACCGACGATATATAAGCGTAGGGGTGCAGCTTTGGCCGGCAACCGGCTGCAGAAAACCAATATATCGCCCTATGTCCATTCCGAGTGACAAGATGGGTACCCGACCCTGCCATAGGCGGGTAAAGGGTTAGGAGTTGCTCTTATTCATTGCGCTGTTGATTGCTCCCGCCGCTCCCCTCTTTCGTGAGAAGTGGAATGTGGCAAGTTGAAATAGACGATCCTGTTGAGGGGTTGAAGCCTGGTTGGCCTCCGGTTTTTATGAACTTAAGGGGTTCAGTAAGAATAATGAAAGGGTAACGCAGTTGAATGAGTAAAACAAAACAGTATATTTTTATTTCTATAATCAATAAATAAAATAAATTATGAGACGCAATATGAAGTAGAAAAAAAATGAAAATATACACATAATTTACATAAGAAGAGGCAATAATAAAAATGAGTTTCAACGGATGGTTTGTTTTTTAGTTGCACCGTTGTTCCAAAAGTGGACATATGCAACATAAAATAAGTAAAGGGGGGAGGGGGGGGACAAGAATAAAGTTTAACCATGCATTATAGGGTTGTAATAAATAAGTTATGATGAATCATTTCAAGTCCTTTGCCCCATTTTCTTCAATTGTCAGTTGAATTCATTATTCAAATGTGTGGTGGTGTTTTGTTAAGGTGAAGATAATTTTTTTTTTAAACTTGTGGCCTGCAACTGACCACTGACCACTGTTGTTGTATATTATGCATATACTGCTGACGTTATCGTTATGTGATCTTTGTTGTTTTTTTTTTTAAGTCAGCCATGTTTAATAATAAATGCCTTGAGATATTTTGGTTTCATTTTTTTTAAAGGCATGCATATTTTTAAATTAATATATATATATTTATTTATATATATATAAGTATCTCTATATAATATGTTTGTATGAAGGTCGTGTGCTGTGGAATGAGACACGAAAGTGGAAACGGTAAGAGATCATCGCAGGACTGGCCAGGAAGATATATGTATGTTAGCTGCCCGTGGTACGTTTCTCAGCTGCCAAAGGCGTGGGCTTAGTGAAAGTTGATGTGAAATTTACTTTGAACCACCGTAGAGTTTATTCACCATGGCATCGATTTCACCTTGTTTCTCCTGTAGTAGGAGTACTTTGACGCAACCGGTAAAATAATCATTTTTGAAGCAGGTTGACCTATGAAGGAGAAGAAAAAAAAATGTAGCCGAATTAGATATTGGTGTGACATCTATCAAATGTACATATGTGATGCTCCCTACTTTTTAGACCCTTCTCTCTCTCTCTCCCCCCTTGTCTTCATTATTTTTAGATTTTGTGCTAGTGTTTAATAATTATTGCTGCAACTCACCTGCATTGACCGTGAAGACCTGGCATTCTGTACAGGTTATAACATTCTTCGCAAATGTGGTCCAGTGTTGCGAAATCGGCTTTGTCATACAGTCCCATGCATCCCAGCCGTACGAAACTTCTCTTGACCAAGGGCGAGGATTGAACCTGGCCGACCAGAGTCAGGGAAAAGAGAGCGGCGGCCGCAAGGAGCACTGCCAGACTTAGGTTACTGTTTCTCATCTGTAACGATTAAAAAAAAAGAAGGAAGAAATTAATGATCTGCACTGTTTTGCGACAATTTAATATTATCATAAAAATATTATTTCTAGTAACGGAGAAGGAAGGAAGGGTAAAGGTTAGGGTGACTTTCCTTCCTTTCTGAGGGAGCGGCTGTATTGCGTTGGACACACCAGTTGTCGTCTGATCACTGAAGTGAAGCAACGTAACCCCAGCTAGTACTGACACGGGTGGCCGCTTGGAAAAACTGGGTACCGCTAATACCCAAAAATCGTCGCATTTGTGTAGTGTCTGTGTGCAGTCTCTGCAGTAGAACTACGCAGTGGACGGGACTCTAATGACCTTGTAGTGGAAGGGCCCTAAAACACCAACGAAGGAACATAATTCTTCTTCCCCTAGATACACGTATACACTCCTCGGTTACCCTATGTATCTTGTACCCTGCAATGCATAAGAGAGACTTGAAGGTAATACTCCACACATTGGAAAGATGCTACTTGTGGTCGGGATCGAACCGGCAGACTTACTCTCGGTTTCACTTAAAACTGGGGTTTTTTTTGACGTATAGCAAGCAGGTTTATGTGATGTATAATCATAAAATAACTCTTGGTTTGTTTCTCGGCTCAGTGACAGCGTGCTTGAGTGGTGAGTCCTTGGTCAAGACCCGCTCTAAGGGGGGAGGGGGCAACCCGGGCATTTGTCCGGGGCGCCATTTCGGCTGTGTGAGAACAGAGTACGCGAACAGAGCGCTGCTTCAAGGGGCGGCAATTTGTCTTTTTGTCCGGGGCGGCATGAGTGCTAGAGCAGGCCCTGCCTTGGTTTAAGCTAGGTTCTGGTTGAGGTGGATGCTCTTTTACCTGCTACCCCCTCCACTTTCCCCAGTGCACCTTCTGTGGATAGGGAATAAGGCTGTATGGTATGGACTACGTCCTAATGATACCGAACGTAAAAGACTAGCATGTCACCTCGGCATCGGTAAATTACCTTCAGTAGTAAAGAGGCCAACGTTAAATAATCCTGTAACTCAAACAAATCTTGGTTGGGGTGCAGATCTGAAGTGTGCCTTCACTGTATTTAGGCTAAATACCTGTGCCTGATTTATAATCAGGATTTGGAGATGAATGAAATGCCGTCGTCCCGCCACGTCATGTCAGTGACTGAACCCATTGACGAATGTGGTGTGAGGGTGACGCTATCAATGAATCATAGCATCGGGTAGCAGCAGGCACGATGGAAGTACTAAAATAGCAACTGTCACTCTATTTTTTTACTTCTGCCCTGGGTACACCCTTCTCCTCCTCATTTCTGTCACCGTTCGTCACTTGGTTTAAAGAAAGACATGAAGTATTTAGATGAAGTTTTGGTTTTTCTTGGAAATAGCTACGTGAAAGCTCTCTGTTGGATTATGACATAGGACAAGCCTTTGGCAGTGGGATGACAGACACAGGCATCTTATGGACCATACCTTTTTTTTTTTCTGAACCACATCCTGGTTGTGTCAGTTGTATCAGGGTTTGGCACTTTTGTGTCTGGTCTAGAACGTGATTGTCCAAGTAGTTACAGATTACAATTTCGGGGAATTATGACAGAGTTATTTTGGGAACCACCTGGGAGACGCCGTATTGCAGAACAGGGATGGAGTTAATAGAATGATGGATGGGATGATAGTGTGACAAAGGTGATAATGATGATGATGATGAAAGATGGTTGAATTGTTCCTCCGCCTCCTCCTCTTAACATTTTTATTCAGGTGAGGTTTTTCTTTACTTTTGGCTTTAAGAGTGGTCTGTTACCGCCTTGTTTTTGAAGTGAGTCGTGCCCGTCCCGTGACATCATCATTCATGCCCTCGTTAGGTCACTTGCTCATATTTCATTTAGTATCAGTATATTAAATTAGAGAAAAATGGGGACACAATGTTTCTGTGTTATTCGTTGGTTAGGCCACCACCATAATCAAAATGCCATTCTGGGCCAGTGACTGGAATGCGGGGAAAATTCGTGTAGGAGGATGAGTGGAGCGCCAGGCAGTCTGTTTTGGTGGTGATTATTGAGTAAGAATTTGTGGGAAAATCCTTGTCATTGTTATTCTTCAGGTATACTATAGTTTTGTGTTTTTACTCTGTCAGTCAGGCGGCCAACCGGCAGTCCTGCGAATACGGTATTCAATGAGTGGCAGGCTGTCATCGGGCGTGCCGTACGTAACCTTGATCCAGTATTAGGTTGAGGTATCCCCCTCCTCCCTCTCGAGTTACGTTGCAAGAATGTAAATTATGGTTTTTGTTATACAAATTAGAAAGAAAAGAAATTACCAGTGGCATTGAAATAGCTTATTATTTTGTCAGACAAAGTAATTTTTACTGGAATATTCCTAAGCTGAAGGCTATTTTTAAATTATCGGTTCCCTCTGCCTTTGCCTGCCTTCAATTCCTTGTCCGTCATTCCCCCCGGGACTGCTCTCCCTTCTCCACAGTTTATTACTGCCATGTCATTTTATTTAAACGGGATGATTAGGATTATAGTGATGATGACGACGTTATCTTAGGTGTTACTTCTTGAAATTGACCACTTTAAGGTTGTTACAATTTTTTGTCAGAATTATGGGGGTTTTGGCTCTTAAGTGGCCTCAACATGGGGCGGAAGTTGGAGTTGACCATTTGAAAATCCCGCTGTGTTTCGCTTCTTATTCCAGTGGACAGCTGGAATCTTTTTGCTTGAATGAGTTGTTGTTCCTCGTCTTTAATCTATTATACCTTATTGAAAGGAGTATTCATCTTATTCGAGGATTGGGGCATTCCATCCTATTGGGGGCCAAGTTTATTGCACGCACCAGTCGTAACGGGAGGTCATTAAGCACGCGCACTTAGGACCTCCGAAAATCGGGATCTCCTTACTTACATAAGAATGAATAGTGAGAAACTCACTTTCTATCAAGAAAAGTTTGGATGAACCTTTCTTTTACGGGACGTTATGGGCGGTAAATTAGAAGATAGGACCCTGAAAGGGAAGGATGTTATATTTGACACCGGTCCTACTTAGTCTCTGTAGGACGTTGCTGTGACGCCTTTTTTTTGTAGTGCGGATTCTTAGACTCGGGTCTTGGGTAATGTTTTATAACTATGTGACCCTAGTGTCCTTATCCTTATCCCAAGGTTCCTGGAGCGGCGAATTGCGTTGGACACACCAGTTCTCATCTGATCACTGAAGTTAAGCAGCGCAACCCCAGCTAGTACTGACATGGGTGACAGCTTGGGAAAACTGGGTACTGCTAATACCCAAAAATCGTCGCATTAGTGTAGTGTCTGTGCAGTCTCTGCATTACAACTTTGCTGTGGACGGGGCTGTATTGACCTAGCAGTTGAAGGGCCCTAAAACACCAACAAGCGAACATACCCAAGGTTCCTTCTCTAGAGAGAGGGGGGAGGTAGTGGCCTGTCACCAACATAAACTGATCAGTCATTTCTTTATCCCTCCTCCTCACCCCTTCCCTCAGGCACATTATCGTCACCATTGATACATTAGAAGCGGTGGTAGTTGTGCATTGTTACATCAGCGACCACTGAACTGTAGCCTTCTTCCTTGATTGGTAGGTGGACGTGGTCCCACCTCTATCTATTATTATAACACGGTGTTTTTATCTCTATCTTCTACCCCCTCGTCCTCCTCTATTTTCACACCGTTCTCTCCCGCTCCTCGACTTCCACTGGTACACACATTCACCGCCCCCTAAATGTTTCCGCCACAACAATCATCTTTTTTTTTTTACCCCCTACCCTCATCTTTGCCTGCCACGGGCGTCAATTTTAGGAGTGAGGGCTTGTTATAGAAAAGCACACCATGCATGTAGGTCTACCAAATTTCAATGTCCCAAAGAAGAAGTGAACTTCTCTCGTCGTCCCGAGTGGGAGTTTATTAACGTGCGATGATAATTACAGCGATAATGGGGATGTGATGGTACTAATCTATTCTTGAGTGTGTTGACCCTCGCGAAATACGTGTTTAAAATGTAGAGTTTGTGTATCATTTCAGGTGGACTAAATTCAAGACTTATTGGCTTGAAGGGCATTGTAAGAAAGACGGAAATACTTGACCATCTGGGATGGTCAAAGATGAGAGGAGAGGAGCAGCACTCTGTTGAACAAAGGTCTTAAGACAATGTGGCGCGTAATTCGTTGAATGTAAGGGTTAAGAGGTAGGTTTGGGGTGTCCCGATTGGTATAAGGGATTCTTCCATGTTGTCCACTTCCAAGCCCTCCTCTCCTTCCCCTCAGATTTTTTTTTTTTTAAAAAAAGGTCCACATTCCGCCTCCTCCACATCCTCTTTCTCTCCCTCCTTCTATGCCACCTGGATTATTTTAGACCTACGACGATGTTGTAGATTATGCCTTGAGGATGATGGTGGAGATTCTACTCACTCCTATAGTTTTGCAAGTACTAGACAACAGACCACGAGATGTGGTAATTCCAACTGCTTCAGGGATTTGGAGAGATAGTAATTAGCTAATGTCTATGGCCTTCTCATTCTGCTTTAGGCCTGCTCATTAAAAGAGTCTACCTGTCTGAAATTGTCTTAAAGCTTGGTCTTATTGCAATGAATGGGCTCTTTCAGGTTTGAATGAATACTGCACGAGACCATGCAACTACTAGGACACTTTCGAGAAATTTCTTTTTGCCTGCAAGAAATCACGAAGAAAGACACGCCTCGGTGGCGCAGAGATGCTTGCTGGACTATATACCGCATCAACGGTTCCAGATTCGACTCTGGGGCGAGATGGTTTGCCTTGTTTCAGGTCAGAGAGAGAGAGAGAGGTGCCTGTTTGTAGTATGGAAAGTAAAGCCGTGTCCACTGCACGTCAAAGAATCGTTTCTACGTGGAGAGTAACATAAACGTGTGGTTTAGGTGCGAAATATGCTCGCCCCCCCCTCTGGAGTCGATGAAGGAAAAGTGCCCCAACGAATCAAACTAGCCCGACGATATATAAGCATAGGGGGCTGCAGTAATAGGTAGGCACCGAGTGCTCAAAATACCTCAAGTGCTCAAAGTACCTGACTCTGCCACAGGTGACAAAAGGGTTAGAAATGATGATGCCTACAAAAGGAACCACGAGTCTCAACTAGGAACAGGTCTTCACTCACACCTTAGAGTGGTCATAATCACGTGGATCACAGGATGGGATGATTTTAAAATAATGCACAGTATATAAATAGAGCATGAGTACGTTAGTCACTTCTCAGAAATCTATTAGTGGTTGGTGCTAGGTTCCACGAGTGGTGTGCAACGTGTCTTTGTCAAATCGCTGGAGCTGTCATATTTAGTGAATAATGCTTCTTTAAGAGAAAGAGAGAGAGAAGGTATTATTCATGGTGGTGGTGGTGGTGCAAGAGAGGATGGAAAGGTCATTCCTAGCATGACCTTTTCTTAATATAATGAATTGAGATGACGGAGAAGACTTGATCCAATAAAATCTTTTGTTTGTCCGGATTGTTTCCTTGTCATGTATGAAATCCCTTCTCAGTTGTATTTGACACCTAAATAACAAGGATGCTCGACATCATAGCTCACCATCTTGCACGTCTTCTTCATAATTCAAGGATTTTATCAATGCCTCTAACCCCATCCTTACCCCACTCCTATCATTGCTTCTGTCTTCACTCCTTTCATTCTTCCTTTTTTTAATACCTCAATAGATTTTTTTTTTCAAGTTCAAGATTATACTAATAAAGATAGGAGCTAATTTTTTCTGAGAAAGGCTTGTCCATTACCTTACTGAATGTCGGTGTCTGACGCCGCCCTCCCCCCCACTTGCTCTACCCTAAGAGTTGTTGTAAAAATGTGTCAAATGCCTTTTCGACTGACATTATTTGGCAACATAGATGTTAATAAAAGCGTATTTTGGCTGCGTTGACGAAGTTGATGACTTCAGGGAAGAGATAAGGAGAGAAAGGGAACCCTCCCCCCGAAGGAAATTAGGGTACGAATATGGTACGTTACAAAGATATTTTTCCTAGGAATTTGTGGTGTTTATTTTAGGAGTATGAATGGAATGGATTGTCAGTGATTTTTGAGAACTGTTTATTTAAAATGTGGAGGCCGCCTATTGCTATTTTAAAGGCTATTCACCGACATGCCAGGAAGTCAAGGTGGCACTGTTCTTCCACCCGAAATTTTTTTTTCCTTTTTCACTGTCTACACACCTGTTATGCCGAAAGGGTTCTCTGTGACGTGCAGGTGACACCGTAACGTTGATAGTGATGTTTGTTTACTAGATCTGTTCGACGGGAAAGAACACCTAAGGGCTTTTTTCTCGCCTCTCTCTCTGTCTCTCAGGGCTCAGTCGGTCGGGAATTTCAAGATTTGGATGTACCAGGTGCAGGTCAGCCGATTTGGGATGATTATCCATGAATCAAAATTGGGGGCGGGGGTATCAATCTCTTAATATCTGTTTTTAGGATAGCTTTCAGAGTGCGATCTCAATGAGAGGGGTCTCAATGTTCGTCCTTTCTCTCTTCCCCTCTCTTCTCCCATCCCAGTATCTGCTTCGGGATTAAGTAACGTTGGCCTCTCGGGTGCTAAAGGTATTTCAACTTATTCCATCCTGCGTGTCTAATATCGAATTGACCCAAGGCAGTGCCGGCACCACATCAAAGTTATGAATTATCCTCAAAATGTAGGTGTTCATTTTCTCGTGGTTAGTTTTACCTGGCTTGATTAAGTGTGGTTTTCGTACGATTTTTTTTTGGGTAGTAGTGGTCAGTTTCGTTAATTTCAAATGTGCATTCCCATCCCTTCTTCTCATTCCCAGTTAGGGAGCGGCAAATTGAGTTGGACACACCAGTTCTCTCTGATCACTTAAGTTAAGCAGCATAACCCCAGCTAGTACTGACATGAGTGGTCGCTTGTTAAAACTGGGTACTGTTAATGCCCAAAAATCGTCACATTAGTGTAGTGTCTGTGCAGTCTCTGCATTAGAGCTACGCAGTGGACGGAGCTGTAATGACCTTGTAGTTGAAGGGCTCTAAAACACCAATAAACAAACAAGTCTTCTCATTCCCAGTTGGGGAGCGGCGATTTGTGTTGGACATACCAGTTCTCTCGGATCACTGAAGTTAAGCAGCACAACCCCAGCTAGTACTGACATGAGTGGCTGCTTGGGAAAACTGGGTACTGCTAATGCTCAAAAATCGTCGCATTAGTGTGGTGTCTGTGCAGTCTCTGCATTAGAGCTACGCGGTGGACGGGGCTGTAATGACCATTGTAGTTGAAGAGCCCTAAAACACCAACAAACAAATAACAATCCCTTTCTCATTTCTAGGTAGATTCTCGTTTCCTTTCCAGGTATATGCTCTTTAATATATTTGTTTCTTATAATTCTTCCTGCTGTACGCTCACCTCACAGTTACCCTCCCCCCGTCCCACATGTAGAGAAATACTAAGTAAATGTTAGCTGGAATTTGAACTAGTAGTAATAAATAACGATTCCGTAGAAGTTTAATCTCAAATTCTGCGACTGATGACCACAGAGAAATGATTAATCTAGAATGCGATGTTGTTACCGTTGTCGACTTAAATTATTTATTCCCTATAATGAAACTAGTGACCACATAGAATGGAATCTGGAGCCGGATGATGTGACTTCAGTTAACGATGGTGCCATTTTTATTTTAGTTTGTGTAGTTTTGTTGTATTGAGGAAGGGTGTTATGTTTGATCTCTCCCTTTCATTTCCTGGAATCCAATTGTGCACTGTACCCATTAATTTGTCTATATTTAATGTGTCTGTACTGTGTGTGTGGGTATACTGGGGTTCAATTCTACTGTGTGCCCTGGTTTATTAGGTTTCTCTGTTAAATTGACCACCTGCTGTTAGTGTAATTTAATTTATATGTTCAGAGTTATAGGCTACTGCTGCTGTCGCAATTTTAAGACTGTACTCACACAAAAGGGCCTGTGCGAAAGCAGAAGTATATATACTGTGAGCAGAGTGCTTTCTTGCCTGCCTGAATGCTTGCTTGCTTGCACATGCCTGCCTGCGTGGGTGAATAGATGAATGGTTGGATGAAGATAAATATAAAAATACGTGCTGAATGTGCCAAGTCAATGACCAGACCTGATTCACTTTGAAAATATCTGACATTGTAACAACCCCCGGGAATTAGCGTCGCCGGAAGACTATATATATATATGTAATCAAGAAAGAGAGGGGAGGGGGGAATAGTAGTGAAGAATACGTGATGGGAGGGGATGATGCTGAAGAAGATGATGATGATGATGATAATACTAATAAACACATTAATATAAAGAGATCATTTACTAATGGCAATGTTAGTTTTTTTTTTCAAAGATAGAGTTGAATATATCACGCGTTGTAATTGGACGTCATGTGTGGATGACCCATATTATTATTATTCGACCACATGCATAGGTATGCAGTTATATCATGGGCACTACTGTGAGGAATGTCCACCTGTGTTTTATGTGAGCCCCCTCCCCCTAATTTTCTCTTCTTTTTTTTTTCCTCTTCTCCTTGTCTCTCTCTCTCTCTCCCCCCTTGTCCACCTAGCGACCCCCTCCTCCTTAAAATCTCATTGGTTCAAACTATGACATGGAGGAGGGTGTAAATGATTATCTTAGGTTACGACTCAAATTTGGAAAGGAGAGGTGCTGTCGTTGAAGTTGAAGGAACTTGAAGGACGGTTGGAATTACAGGTGTTTTTGAGACAGTGTTAAGTGAATAATTAGCAGTTTGTTAAGATTGAAAAAGGATTAAGGGAAGGAAGGGAGGGAGAAGGTGTTGTCATAGGTCACCGCACGCTGATTTATTTGGTAAGAGGTGTCATGATAGGGTGATGCTACCTTAAGAAAATCAAATTTAACGAGATGCTTATTATGTGTTGATTAATTTCTGTTTTGTCATTCCTTTCTCTCTCTCTCTCTCTGTCCCACCTGCTGATGAATATTGGGCTATTTATAGAACTAATTTGAAGTTTTGTTTCCACATGGGTGCTTGCACACATACACACAGCACACGTCTGAATGTCTGAGTCATGCTGTCACATTGAATTAAATAATTTCCGTATTGGAAACGGTTTCGAGAACTCTCCCCCAATTGACAAATTTAGGCTGTCGCACTTTGATTGACAATAATATCCTGTTTAGGCCATAGTTCGATCGGTGGTATGGAAATGTAGTTTCTGGTCACGTTGTCTTATACCCCCGGCCGGCCCCTGCTTGCCTGTTTGTTACTGTAGTGGAAGTCACGTAGCATTTAAGTCAAAGTATTAAATACCCCTTTAATTGATTCAAATGAGTATAATTTTCGTACTAGACGCGGCTTTTTTTTTTTAAAATAATGGCGATGCAGAAACGTCCCATTAAGGAATTTTGATGCAATTCGTTCCCTTGAGAAGCCAACAAATAATGTGGCGTGCTACGTAACACGGTATGATTTTTCAATGCAGGTTTTCCCACCATTCATTTATGTTTTTTTAAATTGTAAGTATATATTTTTTTTAAAAAATGTAATTTAAATTATAAAAAACCCCGAATGGTGTGACCTACTAAATTAATAACTATCCCCTTTATGCAACAGGATGTCTCTACCACTTTTAGACCCCCCCCTCGTTCTCACTCTGTCTCTCTCTTTCTCCTTCACCTCCTCCTCTAAATGCGAGCGGCAAATTGCGTTGGACACACCAGTTCTCGTCTGATCACTGAAGTTAAGCAACGCAACCCCAGCTAGAACTGACATGGGTGTCTGCTTGGGAAAACTGGGTACCGCTAGTATCTAAAAATCGTCGCATTAGTGTAGTGTCTGTGAAGTCTCTGCATCAGAACTACACTGTGGACGGGGCTCTAATGACCTTGTAGTTGAAGGGCCCTAAAACACAAACAATTCCTCTAAATGCACTCTTCTTCACTCCTCTCACCGTAAATGTAATAGCGTTGGACACACCAGTTCTCGTCTGTTCACTGAAATTAAGCAACGCAACCCCAACTAGTACTAACATGGATGGCTGCTTGGGAAAACTGGGTACCACTAATACCCAAAAATCGTCGCATTAGTGCAGTGTCTGTGCAGTCTCTGCATTATAACTACGCAATGGACGGGGCTCTAATAACCTTGAAGTTGAAGTGCCCTAACACACCAACTAAACAAAAAAGTAAATGTTTACAATCGTCCTGTCATCGTGGGTTTAGGCAAGTACCTGTCCATCAATAACTAGATAACTTGTTGATTAACTTGATAAAGCAGTGACGTGCTATTTAAATGTTGACTGACTGGAAAGTGCCCTTTTTTGTTATCGTCCACAGTTATTTTCCCCTCACTTGTAGTACTGCTGGTTTTCTCTCCAACAGGTGGACCGGAGGTATTTTATTTGGATATACGAGTTGTGGTTAGGGATTTTTCTCTAAATTCTGCCGGTCGTCACGCAATTTTAAAACAGACCAGTTCGTGCAGTGAGGGTCAACTGAATAACCTCTATTTCCACCCTCTCAAAATGGTCACTAAGCATACTAACTTGTTTGAATGTCAGGTAATGTCACACAGGTAATTTCGATAAATAACAACACCCACAATACATGTGATTATTTTTTTTTTCTATAATTAAACTAGCTGGAAATACGTGGAGAGAACGGGTTAGAGATTTGATGGCAGGTGATGTAGTATCATTGAAATTTAAAACTGGAACTTCAAGAAGTTCAGGCTGTCAGTTAACCTTTGCTAGACGTAGGAATGTTGCCAGGTGCTCCCTCCCCCTTCCCCTCATTTTAAACTACTGTATAGACTAATATCTTTTTTTTTTTGTATGTATAAAATAAGATCATGACTTACCACTTAAACAGAATATATTAACTGAGGATGCCGGTAAAGTTCGTTGATGGTTAAATCAAACTTGTGACAGTTGAAGTTACCGATATACACAAATAACGTTGTTATTTTAGGAAAAAAAAATCGGTAGTAGAAGTAGTTGTTGATGAGGATGATGATGATGATGTAGGATACGTTTAAAGGTATCACTGTTGGTCGATAATTCACCGGTAAAGAATTTGTTAAAAATGTCGGTATTTGTTTTTTTTTTTTAAAAAAATTGACGAATATTCTACGCTGTATAATTTGATTAAACTATTATTATTATTAATTGTAAATGTCAGATTCCGATTTGGGACAGATGCACTACTATGTACTTTGATTGGCACGTTCTGTCCTCTTCGCTTGCTTTCGTAGAGATGTAATGATGGCTACATTGGTCTGTACGTTGTTATTAAAGTCTTTAATACTTTAATACCACGTGAGCTACCACGTGACCTGAAGAGTGGTCGTCTTTTTAAAAATTCCAAAAAAAAAATAGGGATCCGCTTTTTTTTTTTTTTTAAATTCATTTTTCCCTCAACGCCTATGGAAAGAAGGGATGAGGATGATTTGTTTTCCGAAACAAGTTCTTTTATTACTATTATCAGTTAGTGTGACGTATCTCTCCTAGGACACGCGTCATTGGATAGTGGCTAATGAATTACCCGGCGTGTGGTTGAATGTGAGTCGAATTTGACGTCAATGCGCCTTGCCTCCACTTTAACGCTTAGCGATTGGATAGAGAGACCTAGTCATTATAGACTATGTCATTATGTTGTCATCGTGCTTTACTTCCTTCCGCCTCCTCCCCATTTCCTACCATTGCCAGCCTGGTGGCTCCCATTATGAGATGAACGCTGTTGCGTTTGGGACGTCCTGTTCCGTTCTGTCGGTTATTAGATTTATTGCATCAAGGTTGATTTCTTTGAGTTTTCCGAGTATGTGTTGTTGATAAGGATGATGAGAATCAGGTGTCTGTGTGTGTGTATGTGTTGGATATGAAAAATAATAGATGTCAGTAAAAGAAAAAAAAGAGAGGGCAAAATGTGTGCCAAAATGAAAACTCCAAGGACTAGTTATTCGTCTTTGATGACGTTTGTGGTTGTAGGTGGGGTTTTTTTTCTTGAACAGATAGATGAACGTCGTCGCGACGATGAATGAGCAGAAATGTTATTTTCCAGCAACTGTGACGCAACGCTTCTGTTCACTCACTCTACATGCATTACTAAGATTTGTTTGAAATTTCTTTTGTATTTACGCATGATCTGATAAAAAGTCTCCAGTACTTTTTTTGTTTAAAAATAGATTTTAATCTTGACAAGTGTTTTACAAGAATTACTGTCGTAATGTCTTGTTTCTGATCTAGCTACATGAATAACATTAGCAGCTACTAACCCTTCTCCCGCCTATGGCACGGTTGGGTACCTATCTTTACCCCTCTGGATGGATTGCTAGATTGGATCGATTTCCTGGGTTGGGGATTAAGCCAAGCAGCCATAGCAGGATGAACCCTTAAGAGGCTGCTCGCGGGAGATGAGGAGGGAGGTGTAGAGGACGTAGGAAAGGGGAAATTTGCAGCACCCAACGTTCTCTACCAACCACCCAAGTTGGTACTAACGTGGGCTTGCGCTGCTTAACTTCAGTGATCTCACGAGAACTGGTGTGTCCAACGCAACTTGGACTGCATTTTTCCGCAGTCGGCTGCCGACCAAAGATGCAACCCCTATGCTTATTTATCGTCGGTCTACTGTTCGCTGGGTGGCACTCCACCGAAGCCATAGGGGCGAGCTCCTACATCTGAGAATTTTGCCTCATCTACCCGTTGCATAGTAGAGAGGGTTCTTTTACGTACAAATGATATCATCACACACCACACGGGACCTCAGTTTTACTTCTCATCCGAATTAAGGCAAACTCGGCACCTCTCTCTCGCCCTAAGTTCATCGTATGATCGCACGAGAACTTGTGTGTCCAACGCAACTTGTTTGTTTGTTGGTGTTTTAGGGCCCTTCAACTACACAGTCATTAAAGCCCCGTCCAGAGCGTAGTTCTAATGCAGAGACTGCACAGACACGACACTAATGTGACGATTCTTGGGTATTAGCTGTACCCAGTTTTCCCAAGCGGCCACCCATGTCAGTACTAGCTGGGGTTGCGTTGCTTAACTTCAGCGATCAGACGAGAACTGGTGTGTCCAACGCAATTCGCCACTCCCCCCCCCCCAACCCTCTGGATGGACGCAGGGACGATTTGTTAGATGGCAGCTGACTTTATCGTCGGCCTACTGTTCGTTGGGGCACTTCACCGAGCTCCTACACCTGGAAATTTTGCCAAATTTGCCCGTTACATAGTTGAGAGGGTTCTTTCACGTGCAAATGCCATCATACACCACACGAGGCCACTACTTTCTTCTCATCTAACGGAAGGTGCATTCGGGACCTCTCCTTCTTTCGCTCGCTCGTAAGAAGCCAACGCACTTCAGTCCAATTATGTAAACCTGCAATCACTGACGCAGTAGTCGAGCACACTACCTCCTGCACCACCGAGGCGGGTCTGCTGACTTGAATAAGATCAGAATGGGCAGTGCCGTAACGAGGGTATGAAGCGCCTGTGGCAAGTGTCTAACTTGCGCCTCCCCGTAACCCAATAATGACAAAAGCCTGCAAACCCAGTTGCCCCCGTGGCGGTCGCCTTTTTCGCCACGCCCCTGTTCGGCACTGAGGATGGGTTTTTCCTTACCGGCCTGTTTATGGCCGTAGGTACCATCGATCTCCAAGAAGCTAGAACGGCTCCCTGGGAATATTTGTCGATCACTTGTACTAGTGACATCATGCACAAGATCTTCTGGGTTTAATCCCCATCAAATAGAAAGAGAATTTGGAATGGGGGATGGTCCATTCCTTCCTCGCCCTCTCCGGAGGGGCCATCTGCAGCAATGGGCTCATGGAGTTCTGAACGACAAAATCCGACTTGAAGATAGGAAGTGGGAATTGTGATTTTCGTTTCTTTCTCCTTCAAATTACGATCTGGTAATTGTTATTGTGGGGGTGACTTGAGGGTCATAGGAGGTCATACACTGTGTTATTCTCAGTCAGGTTTGCTATTGATAACAGGCCCACGAGAAAAGAACTGCCAAACCACCCCCCCCATGCTATTGCGTCATTGTTCAGCCCTCCCCTCCCAAGTATATTTATACACCTTAAAGTATACGTAGGTGGTAGACTTTAGTAATAATATTACACCGTTTCTTCACCTGTTGACTTGATTGTCCCATCTCAAGAACGTTTACCGCTTTCAGTGGCGTGGGCTGCTCGAAAAAAAAAACATTCACCCCCCTCCTTCGTCCCATTCTCTCTTCTACTAAGTCATTTTTCAAATAGTGATATAGCACTTTAATGTCAAGTTTGGTATTTGAATTAGATAAGAGTTTATATTGCCAAATAATTCTGACGCATAACTGTAAACAGCTGATGGCGCCCGACAAAAGCTACTGGAGATGTTGAGATCTGATTAGGATCCCAACATCTCCCCCTATAAGGCACGGGGGTGTGACTATGCAGCGGTAAGAAGTCTTTAGGAGGAGCTGTTCTGCACCGACTCAGAGTGAGAGAGAGGGAGAATGTCACTATGCAGCCGTTATGAAGTCTTTAGGATAGGGGTGTCAAAGTGGCGGCCCTAGAAGCCTAAAGTGTCCCTCTGAGCAGTCTGCTGCTCAGAGGCGTAACGAGAGGTGGACAGTCCCCCCTCCGGCTTAGTTGGAATGGGGTGCCATGTGCCATATTTTGATGAAAAACTATTGTTAAATACCATTTCGGCAATTGTCTTGGCACTTTTATAAACAAATTACAAAAGACTCCTAACCCTTTTCCCGCCTATGGCAAGGTCGGGTACCCATCTTGTCCCTCTGAATGGACATAGGGCGATATATTGGTCATAGTTTTTCTGCAGCCGGTTGCCGGCCAAAGCTGCACCCCTACGCTTATTTATCGTCGGTCTAGTGTTCGTTGGGGAATGCTACCGACGCCGGGGGGCGAGCTCCTACACCTGGAAATTTTACCTCATCTACCCGTTGCTCAGTAGAGAGGGTTCTTTTACGTGCAAGTGCCATCGTGCACCCACACGGGTACTTCTCATCCGAAAGAAGACACTCACTCGCGGCCTCTCTCGCCCGAAGGAAGCCGACCCACCTCGGTCCAGTATCGAACCTGGCGCAGTTGCAGAGCGTGCTAACCACTACGCCACCGCGGCGGGTTTATAAACAAATTACAAAATAAAAAAAAATGTGAACATTGCTTGGCCCTCATGACAACGCGCGTATTACGATATGACCCTCGGGGTACTACGAGTTTTGACCTACCTGCTCTAGGAGGAGCTGTTCTGCACAGACTCAGAGGGAGAAGCATGTTATTAGGCAGTTACTATTGGGCAGTGGCATGACTTGTACAATAGCGTAGACCTGGTCATTCCTTCAACAAGCTAGCAGGGATGGGGATGATGGAAGGGGGGGGGGGTTTAGTCTCCTAGGGTACAGCTCTAGGTTAAAATGATATCATATATTGATTTCCTCAGGGAGGTGCGTTGGAGAGATGAGTAAGTTGAAGGCCCTACTGGGGTT